>RJWM01008756.1:0-71052 GCA_004363535.1 Dasyprocta punctata
CCATTTTAAAGATAACGATGCGCAAATTGCAACCACTGTCAAGCTTCTATCTTCCGGCTTTGTAAACCTGCAATGTTGTGTATTTACGCTAGTTGTTTGCTTGTCTCCTTTGCTTGTTGTTTTTACTATATATGTCGTTTTTTTTGTTGTTGTTGTTGTAGTTTTTGTTTGTTTTGTTTTTCTTCGCTCAAATAAAATTTAAAAAAAAATTAAAAAAAAAACAAAAAAAAACAAAATTAGTTTCTCTAGCATAATGTAGATTCTATAAATGAATATTTCAAAACTATAAGTAGTATGATTATTGAAATATAAAATACCTTATTCCCGGGATTCTCTGCAGATTTACTCAGAGCATAGTTAGCATTTCCTCATTTGTTCAACAGAAGGTATGATTTTGATTGTTGTTATTTCCCCCCAAGGAAAGGCAGAGGCAAAAAGGAAGAGGAGAAAGTGAAAGAAGAAGAAGAGGTTCTGGCATTGCCAAAGCTGACTGGAGAAGGCAGCCCTGAAAAAGAGTGGTACCCTCCCCCTGACCCCGACTTCTGCACTTATGTGATTGAAGTGACCAGGTCAATCCTGCCCATCACCAGCATTAAGGAGCAGATTGAGCTTCTGGCCAAGTAAGTTCTTTCTGTGGGCATACACATTTTTAATGTATTTGTTTTTATTAGTACATGTTTGCAATGCATGATGTTTACATTCCTTGTGGAAAGTTGGTAGATGTACAGAACACATCTTAATTCCTTTCTTCATTCCCTCCCCTACCCCTGCCTCCCTCCGTCTCTTGATCCTCTTTCCCTTTGAGAAAGTTCTGTTCCCCTACTTCTTATAACCTATCCTTTATTTCGCTCTTTATTTACATATTGGTTTCTTATATAAGGGAGACCATGCAATACTTAAGCTTATGTGTCTGATGTATTTCACTTAACATTATGGTCTCAAAGTGCATCAATTTTTGCATTCAATTTTACCTTTCTTCATGGCAGAGTAGTACTCCATTGTGTGTAAATGCCACATTTTCCTTATCCATCCGTTCATCTATTGGTGGATATATAAGCTGCTTCCAAGGTTTAACTATTATGAATTGTGCCGCTACAAACATAGGCATGCATGTGTCACTGTAACATGTTGTTTACTTTTGGGGAAAAGATACCTAGAAGGGGAATAACTGGGTCAAATGAAATTTCTGGTCCCAATTTTTTTGAGGAATGTCCATATGATTTCTCTAGTGGTTGTGCTAGTTTACATTTCCGTCAACAATGTAGAAGGGTTACTTTTTTCCCAGTCTTACCAATCTGTGTTATTATTTGAATTCTTGATGAGGGCCATGCTTTCTGAAGTAAGATGAAATCTCAGTATTGTCTTAATTTACATTTCTTGCATGACCAACAGTGTTGAGCATTTTTTTATGTATTTATTGGCCATTTGTAGTATTTCTGTGACGTGTCTATTTATTTCTCTTGCCTGTGTTTTGACTGGGTCTTTTATTTTGAAGGTTGTAATTTTTTGAGTTCTTTATTTGTTCTAGATATATGTTCTCTGTGTGAGGAACAGCTGTCAAAGATTTTGTCCCCATTCTGTAGGTTGTCTTCTCACTCTGCTGGTTGTTTCTTTCTGCGCAGAAGATTTTTGATTTAATATAATTCCATCTGTTGATTATCTGTTATATTTTCTGTGCGACTGATGTTCTGTCCAGAAAGTTCTTGCCTATGCCCCTGACTTCAGGATTAAGGTTAAGCGTTTCTGTTTTAACATTTAATTTTTTGATCCATTTTGATTTTATTTTAGTGCATGATAAGAGACAGAGGTCTATTTATTGAGATGGAGCAAGGTGGAGCACAAAATACCAGACAGATAACAGAAAAATAGGGAATGGAAGCTGTCTTTGTTTTATCGATTTTCTCTTTTAGCCAATTTTTGAGAAATTCTCTGCAATAAAATTGAATTTTATAGCACCCTAGTTTTGACTGTGAGGCAGAAACACAATGAATTGAAAAGGACCTCGGCATGCACATTAGTTCACTTTTCTATGAAGAATCAGAGCTAAGGGCTAGAAATTACTGAGAGAAAAAAACCTATTATATTCTCCAGCCAAACCACACAAAGCATCTTTCAGTGTTATCTTAGGGGGATTATGAGTCAAAAGTTTGAAAATTAAATCATCCCTTAAGTGTATGAAGTGCTCATAATGTAAAAAAAAAAAAAATCATAGTATGAATTATTTATAAACTCACAAATAATTTTTATTGCAGATAACCATTCCCTATTTTTCTGTTACCTGTCTGGTATTTTGTGCTCCACCTTGCTCTCCATAAGGTGTGAGAGTTCTCAGAGCTAGCTGCTGAGACGAGAAGCTGTCTTCTTCAGTAGAGAGATCAGGCTTACTCCACTAGAAAACGGCCTAGGATGTGCCTGGGGGCTAGAAACTACCCTCCAGGGTTGACTCCTCCGTCCATCAGAGTAGGGGAGTGCTGGCTGCTGCACCAGCTGCCGTCTCCCTGGGAGTCTGCATCTACTCCAAGTAGAAGTGAGTAGCAGCCCTCAGACCTAGATGTGAAAACAGCAAGTGTCACAGCTGCCAGATCATTGACTTTGGTTAGCCAGGACTGGAAAAGAGCACTTTTGTCGTCAGAAGTTTCCCTGACATCCTTAAGAAATGATGACTCTGATTCAGCTCCTGAAAACATTTGTCAAATTCCCCCATGCTTCCTTCATACTGGAGGTCCTTTTACTCCTCCCAGCCTGTTGTTGCAGAATCAGTACTGAACTGAAAAGATGCTCTGCACCAAGGAGTTGGAAGGCAACTGTTTATTATGCCAGTAGGCTGGTGGGAATCAGTTCCAGATCAGCAGCCCTGAGCCAGCTTTTTGGCTTAGATTAGACAGGTTAGTCGTCATCTGTTGCTGGGTATAAAGTCCTTGAAATATGTTAGAAAAACAGAATATATATTTTAGGTAGGAAAGCACAGACACTGCAGCTGGACATGGGCAGGTTGACCTGGGCCAGGCTATCTACAGGTGCAGTCAGTCAAGCCTGACTGGGTTTAGCAGTCTAGCTATATGGTGGGCAGGGGAGTATATCTTGTCCCAATATGCTATCAGGCTGCTGGTTAGTTTTAAAATTTCAAAATTTCTGTCACATCCCCCCCCACCGTTTTATTTTTAGGGAATATTCTTCATCCTTAGTTTTAAGGATTTGATAAGAGGGGGTGACATTTAAGAGGAGCTGGCAGTGTATGACCTGAAAGTGTTCAGTCAGAAATCAAGTCGGGATGCGATTCACACGAGGGCCTGGAAGGAGGACTGTCAGGAGACCCATTGAAGGTCCAAATGAAGGTCCCATCCATGAGGGGAGAGAGTCCAGGGAGCCCCACCAGCAAGAGTCATTCATCTCATTTTTAGCCCTTTGTTCGAGTTGCTTCCACAACTGACAGGAGTTTTCTCTTACCATTCCTGACTTGTTGGCATAATAGAAACATTTGTCTTCCAGGAAAAGGCAAGGACCTCCCTGCTGGGCCATCAAGAGGTCTAAGGTCCATCGGCTTTATAAAACAATCATGACTAAGGAGTCCATCTGTTCCTGAAAGATGTCAATAGAGTTTTGTGTATTTTCAGAATCTCCTATTATTTGATTGGTTAACTATATGTATTGACTTTGCCCCAAACCAAGGGCTGTTCCCCACCATATCCAGGCCTCCTGCTATTGCTATGCTGGCTAACATAGGCAGGAACATGGGATCTCATTTTTATGTGTGACTCTGGGAGAGATGGGGGCCTCAGTTGCCTAAGTAGATGTTGAAGTCCAAGACCAGGAAGTTAACATCACAGAAGCTCATGTTTTGTGGGGAAAACTAACTAGCAGCCTGATACCATACTGGGACAAGATATGCTTATCCTTCCCATTGCCTGCCTGCCTGACTGTGCCCAGCTGCTTTTCACAGATAGCCTGACTCAGGTCAGCCTGACCATGTCCAGCTGCAGTGTCTGTGTTTTCCCACCTAAAAATATATTCAGTGTTTCTAACACAGAAATTAGCCAAGGAGCTAAAGATCAAATGGAATCTCCACACTGCCTACAGACCCCAGGGTTCTGGCAAAATTGAATGGATGAACAGAATCCTAAAGTTAATGCTGACTAAGTACTACCAAGGACCTAGACACCATGGGTAGACTCACTGCCCATGACCCTTCTGAAGATCAGGATGTCACCAGGCTCACCAGACACACTCCTTTTGAAGTTTTATTTGGAAGGTCCCCAACTCTAGTTTTAAAATCTCAAAATTTCTGTCATATCATCCGCTCCTTTAACCTGAGCTGGAAATAGGCTGGGATGAGAGGCAGAGGCCAGGCCGCTGCCTTTGCTTCCCTGGCCCCGCACACCCGCCCCGGCCGGGCGGGGCTCCGCCCACTCAGCAGCCCTCTCCTCCACTCATCACCTCCTTGGGTTTTTACCACGGATCTTCATAGAGCAGCAAGAGGAAATTCTTTTAAGTTTACCTTTATGCAAAAGTATGGGGCCTCTTAGTTGACAGAGGTTTTTGCAGACGTGTTTATTAATGCCTTCTGTGAGAGCCCACTGTTAGCAAAGTTCCCCACCTCCATCATTACCCACCAAACTGCTTTTTGTCTTTTGGTCCTCCTCTTCCTCACTCCTTCCAGTGTTACAGAATGTCATGTCTTTCTCTAAATTAAAAAAGAAAAAAAATTTTTTTTTTTTCTGAAATTAAGTAAGGACTGGGCACGGTGGTAGATATCTGTAATCTCAGCACTTGGGGGCGGGAGGTGAGGCAGGAGGATTGCTGTGAGTTGGAGGCCAACCTGAACTACACAGTGAGACCGTGTCAAAAAAAAATTAAAATGAACGAAATTATAAAACTTGAAAATGTCTGTGAATCCAATGAGAAATATTTGTATTTTTATTATCTCCGAGTTTAAATTCCTTGAAAGACCGCTCATGTTAATAGAATGCATTTGAATTTCATATTAAGACATTTAAAAATGCTTTTCAAGAGGAAGATAAATTTTAAAATCATGTGTATATTTAGTGTAATATTGATTTGCATCTTTTGTATCTTGTTATACATATTGGGAAATTAGTGTTTATTTTCATCTTCACATTGAATGAAATTGCTAGAATTTCAGCTTATATATAAACATAATGTTAAATTACGTATTACAAGTGCATTTTTTAGAGTAAAGCAGCCATAAAAATTAGAGGGAATGTAGGTTTTACATGTATAATCAGACATATAATTATAAACAAAAAGCATTCAAAGTGAGATGTTAAACTTGATAAAGAGTGAGATGTTAAACTCAGTTGATTTTATCTTAATGTAATTGACACAGATACGTGGCAGAAAAAATGGGTGGTAAGATTCCAAAAGACAAACTACCTGATTTCAGCTGGGAACTTCACATAAGTGAACTAAAATTTCAACTTAAATCCAATGTTATACCAATTGGATATATCAAAAAAGGAATCTTCTACCATCGAGCTTTGCTTTTCAAGGTACAGTGTTAAGACATTTTCTTCTTATTTGCCAATAAGTTAAAATGTTTTTTCTATATCATATTGTAATAAGCGAGTTGCTAACATGTACCTAGATAATATCAATCCTATTATTTAGATCTATGTTATATACATATATATACACATTATATGCATATATATATACACTTATGTTATATACATATATATATATATATACACATTATATGCACACACACTTATGTATATATTCACCAGACTATTGGAAGCATATTCATTTAACATTTATCATGTACTTACTGTAGACGGGGCCTCTGCTAGGGTCTGGGAGTATAGCGACACTAGAATATAGAGACACTGAAGCGACAGGGCTTTGTTCTCAAGGGTTGCTGAGCCAGACATCTTCCAAGGTAATGTCAGGGAAGGTTTCAGAAAAGGAAGTATTTGAGGCTGCATAAGATTTCATCAGGTATAGAAGAAAGACAAGAGTGCTCTAAAGAGACCAAATATCCTTATGCAAAGTAACACAAGCAGAAGAGTCAGTGGTCCACTTGAGGAATTTGAGTAAGTTTTCTGGATGGAAAATGGGAAGAGTTGAATGAGGCCAGAGACCTGATCGTGAAGCATCCCGTGAGTCTGAACATCACCCTAAAGTCTAAGCATAGCCACTAACAGTTGTCAAGAGAGGAGGGGGAACATGGTTTTGAAAGACTATTGAGGTAACAGAATGGGGAAGGAATTAGAGCAAGACCACAGACAGGGAGACCGATTAGAAAGTGGCTGGAACAAGAAGCATGGATAACGTGTACTGATGGAAGCCATGCCACGTGGATGTGGGTGAGGGGAAGAATCTAGAGGGAGATTTAGGAGATGCAACCAAAAGGAGCTGGTGACTGCTTAGACGTGTGTAAGAGATCGTGTGAAGAGAATGGAGTGATTTCCAGGCTCTGGGCAGAGGAATGGGAAGGGTGGAATTACTGAGGTGGGCACTCAAAAAGGATCAGGTTCAAAAGAGGAGATGATCTTTTGCTCCATCGTATCCAGTATATGGTGTGTGATAGGAGATGAGGAAAGTTTTCTGAACTATAGACAGAATGTGTAAATCTTGACCTTCTCCCAAATATCTAGAAACCTCATTGCATGCATTTGTATCTTCAGTTTCACCCAAATTCTATTTATAACCTCAGTGTCTTCCTTGTTTTCTTGAATTTCTTACTCTATTGATTCTTCCTTCTGTCCTGTCTTAAATCTCTTTCTCTCCATTAACTGTTTCCCATTAATATCTAAACACACTGATGTCTACAATAGGAAAAAAGAAAATATAAATCTTTGCACATAATATCTATAACTACTGTAACAGTTCCTGTCATGACAGCCATCATTTTGAGCTATGTGCCAGGCACTTGATAAATGTAATTGTAAAGAGTCTCAGAAATGCCAAAGATGGAAATTACTACCCCTGTTTTTAAAAGACAAGAAAACTGATACTTAGAAAAATAATTTACCCAAGGTCAAGCAGAGATGGAACTACTCATGCTGTCTGAATAAACAAAACCCACTGCACTGCCTCCTCCCAGAGATTATTTTCATTGCTGATCAAAATTATGTGTCATAGCAAGTCCTTGTCCCTCCTTGACACATGTTCCGTTTTTCCTGAACGCACTGCCATCCAGGTCCTACACCCACCCGCTCTGTAAGGACCACAGTGACCTCCTCATTTTCTGTCCTGCTTAATGTGTCAAAAAATTTGTCACAAACCGTTTTCCCCCTTTACCACCATTCCCTTCATTTGCGTTCATCCTCTCTTGCCTGTCATCTCAGTCTCCTCTGGCGCCCTCTTTTCCTCCAGCTCTAAGTATTGAGGTTCTTCTAGGTCCTGACCCAGGCACTCTTCTGATCTCATTCATGTGCTTCACAGGTAAGGCCTTTCTACACAGGCCCTGAAATAGGGCTGAAATCCCTCATCCCCAAACCTCTCCTGATTCCAGGTCTGTGGTATCTGATGAGCCTCCAGCTAGCACCCTTCGAGCATCTCATAGGCTTTATATTAGACAGCTTAGCCATTGCAACAAATCCAACTGCCTGTTCTTTCCATCCTTACACACAGAGCCCAACGGTGGTGGAGGCCATAGCCAGTTTTCAATGTCCAGACTCAGGTAGATCTGCCTGTAGTCACCGTCTTCCAGCTCCTTGTCACAGATGTGCTCCTAGTTTTCCCCAGCAGTGTACCCAAATCTCCTTTCTTCTAGGCGCTTTGATCTGCACCTCTTCACGCTAAGCAGATGACCTTGTGTCCCACTTGAAAAAGAGAATAGAGGCTCCCAGATCTGATTGGTTCCATGGTTTGCTCACTGGGAGACTCTACTCTAAGGCGGCAAAGCAGACTCTGGAGACAGCTGCCCTGGCTGTCACTTGAGGTCATCATACACAGTGACCTAGGGAAAATATCTGACTTCAGCTTTACTCATTATGAAATGGAGAACGGTAGCTAGCCCATGGAGCTGTTTTGATGACTTAAAGTGCTTTGACAAGGAGTAAGAGATCAGTAGAGGTTATCTGGAAAACACCTGTCTTAGATACTTTTCTCATTGCTGAGACAAAATACCTGACACCCAAAATTTAAGGAGGAAAGGTTTGTTTGGCTCAGAGTTTGTAAAAGTTTCAGTCCATAGTTGGCCAGCTCCAAGGCAGGATGGGATGGCAGAGGGGCATCACAGAGAAAAAACAGCTCATGGTGGGCAGAAGGCAACAAGCAGCAAAGTAGCAAGCAAGAAGCAAAAGCAGCAGCCCTCTTTCTGTTCCTTGTATTCTATCACTCATGCCCCAGAGTGGGGCATGCATAATCCCAGCATCACACCACGAAGCCATCCTAGTGTCACATCCCTAACCACACACTCTAGATTCAGCCACCTCCATAAACCCTCATGACTGCATGAGGCTTGGTGGGGGGACATCTAGATACAAGCCATGCCGGCATTCTAGAGTCATATGTATTCTCTGGTCTCTGTACCCACTGGACCATGCGGGCCATACGACCTGACAGTGTGTATCATAGCTGACTACTAACTAGGCAGTATCTGGCTTGGTGGAACATAGAGTCTAAAAATTTACAGCCGTGTCTTAAACATCTTGACCTGCCCAAAGCAAATTGGTGCAACTATTATGCAGAAAGGAATAGGCTGAACTAAGTGAATTTATAGATTAGTCAAACTGCACAACTTTTGCTTCCGGTACTCCTTAGTACTTATTCTTAGTATTTGACATGTAGTAATTCACTTCATCTTTATAACCACTGAATGAGAAAGAAATTATTGTTTTCATTTCATTGAAGATGAAATCAAAGCACAGACAGACTGAGGTGTTTGCTTGTGGTGAGTGGTTGATTAGCTGACATTTAAATCTGGGCAATACAATCCCACTTTTTTATTTTTTATCATGTGGCTGAGAAGTTTCCAGATAAAAGATACTTAAAAAAGAAAAGAAAGCCTAGGGCCATTTAAAGAGATGATGTCCAAGGAACTTCTGGTGAGGTAGGAACAAGAAGCACCAGGAGGAGCCACTTACAACTCTGCTTCTCCTACACCACAGCAAGTGTCTACATCACACAGAATAAATTGGCTAGAAGTAGGTCCCCACCCATTTAACGTGTCCGTTCACCCCTCTGCATGTCACAGCCAAAGAGCAGCGGGGACGTGTGGAGAGACTGACAGACACACAGGGGCGCAGAGCTCACATAATAGATTTCCTCCACCCCCCTTATCCGTCAGCTACGGATTCAATGCAGTGCAACTGCCTGCAAACCGTCCCTTCCCAGCAGGACCCACGGAGGCTGTGACGCTCCAGAGTCTTGAGGAACCAGGGACTTCTCACAGCTGAGTGGCTGTTATTGCAGTAATCCCTATGTTCCAGCCTCCTGTCTGAGCATTTCTGCACAAGTGTTTTCTACTTCACCTTCAGCCAGGGCAAGTTTTACAACTAAAAATCTTTCTTCCTCTCACCCTGCTTGTGGCTCTCGTTTCCTCCCCTAGGCTCTGGCTGATAAAATCGGTGTCGGCTCCTCTGTGGTTCGAGGGGAGTATGGGCGTGCATGGAATGAGGTGAAGCTGCTGGACCAGTCTCGGAAGGGGGTGACCGGGGGCCTCCCTGCACCAGATACCTACATCGTTGACCTCATGTTCCATCCTGGGGGACTGATGAAGTTGGGAAGCAGAGAGGCCAATCTGTACCAGTTTCTGTAAACTGTCAAAGGAGTGTGAAGGAAACAAGAAACTCATTATATACACTAAATCCACCAATTGATTTTATTTCATTAAGTAAAAGCATTAGACCTGTTCGATGTGTGTTTGCTTCTGATTTCAGACATGTGCATGGGCTCAAGATTTTGTTGGATCATTATATGGTCACTGTCCCTCACATAAATGAAGGTTACTATGGTTGAAGCCACCCTAACCCACTTCTCCTTAGGCGTGTATCTATCACTTAGAAATCCTGTTTCCAAGACTCAACTGCTGCCCCCAGGACACGCTGTGGCCTTGTCACTGTCCTCCTTTATGCCCACAATGCTTTAGGAACACTTGATTAAATAAACACAGCGTGCTTCTCATGCCTTCAGTTGCCTGATCTTTCTCTCGCTGAGTAAGGTTTTGATGGTGTAATACTTACAGATGTACTTTGGTATTGCAGATTCCTTTCTAACATTTTTTTGGTTCATGCTTAAAGCTACCATTAAGAACACTGTTTAAATATACTTCTTTAAGTTAAAGAATAGTTCTAGGCAGCCAAGAACGATAGTGCACACTTGTAATCCCACGTACTCAGCAGGCTGAAGCAGGAGAACTGCAAGTTGTCTGGACAGCTTAGCAAGACCCTGTCTCAAAATAAAGCGAAAGGCCTGGAGATGCAGCTCGGAGCTAGGCCTGGATTTCCGTCCCTCGTGGCTCCCCCACACAGTGCTGGGAGCTGGACATGGCTCAGGGGTGAAGCGCTTCCCAGACTTGCTGGGTTTGATCCCAGCACCACAAAAAAAAAAAAAGGCCCAAAAAGTTCTAAAAAATATTTCCTGAGAATGTCTTTGTTTTCGTTCTGTTAATTGGAAAATAAACCAATTAAAAAGAATTCTGATTTGCTCTTACACTTTTTAATACTGGGCCACAAAAAATATAGTTTTAAATTAATATAACTTAAAAACTAATGACAGGCGGTGTTTGTTGAAATGAAAAATATGGTATTTGCTGAGGAATCGTTTTCAGAATTAAGCACAAAATGGGGAGTAAATACACATTTCAAACAGTAAAACTGATAAAAACTAGTAATACCATTCATCTCATGAAGTGTGTATTTCTTGGTCTAAAGTTTGTCTATCCATTTTCTTATAAAGCTTCTTCTGAAGTCTCATTTTAGAAATTAGAATGAAGGTTTTTTGTTTTGTTTTTGTTTTTTATGAACCTATGTGTAATTTCAAGGAATACAGTTTTTTTATTTCAGAATTTCTTTTTTCATGTAGTGTGGTAATTCCACTTATCATGCAATTTCAGGAGCATGGATTATAGGATACAAACCTGTCTCAGCATTCTCAAGTCTGTTTTGATCCAGAAAACATTTAAAATGGATTCCAAAGATACCCAGGGCTTAACAAAATGGAAATAAAGGAAATATAGGTATAAGCATAGGAAAGAAAGTTCAACACCAAGAATAAATTTAGAACCCAAAATACATCCATGAACATGATGATAAATGAATGTTTTGCTCAAACTCTGTAGCAGCCATTGTGGAGAGAAGTGTTACCTGTTATGCAATACATATATATATATATATATATATATATATATATATATATGGCATAACATACACACACACACACACACGAAGGTCTGCCAGATAAAAAATACACAGCAGTTTCTCAGAAGGAATAAAAGCCAGGAGCATAATAGAGATAGTAAAATGTAATATTTTTAAAAAGTGACAAGTTAGTCCTGAGAAGGGTTTTCATGGCCAAATGGCCTAACATCAAAGCGGAATTAGCTCAGAGTTCTAGGCAGAGCTGCTATGATAAGGCCTAGTCAGATTCCACTTTTTAATCCAGTGCATGGCAAAGACACTTTGTCTGCTTGTTTACTTTTGCATCTTGGAGACAATTATGTATAATGACTCTCCCAACTAAGTTCTACAAAATTATTCAACAGGAAGAGTCTAAATCGTGCTCTCAGACAGGTCTTTGAAGTTCATCTATGCTGTTTTACCAGTTAAATGTAGAGCCATAAAATTTTAATAGCCAATTATAAAAAGAAAATACATTTGCGATAGCAACAAATGGTATGAAGTACCTAGAAATAAATTTAACAGGAAATATGCAAGAAAAAACTACCAAAGTTTAATGGAATGTGAACAGACACAGCAGAGACACAGCATGCTGTTTGATGGGAAACCGCAGGAGAAGGATCTCAGCGCTCCCTGTAGTGACGTACACAATTGGTACAATTTCCATTAGAATCCCAACTCGTTTCTTTCCTGGACTTGACAGGTAGACAGCCAAATGTATCCAGAAGAATGAAAGGTGCATGAACACCAAGAATATTTAGAAATAGAACAATGTAGAGGATTTAATTCTATCACCAATCAAAAGCTTGTTAAAAAACAGAAAAATTAATTAGCATGGTAAAGATATAAAAAATTAAGACTCCAGACAGATTTAAATATGTAGGTGGGACTTACCTGATAAAGGTAGCTTTTTTCTTTTTCTTCCTAGTGGGAAAATGATAGCTTATTCAGTAAATGGTATTGGGAAAACTGTAATCTTAGCAAAGGGAGGTCCTTTCTGTGTGGGAAGACCAAAAAGAGAACCTATAAAGGAAAATAAATGATAAGTTTAGCTCTAAAAACTTTTGAATTCTCAGCAGAAAAATACACTGGAAACAATTACACTAGGGAGAGAAAATTATAGCAAACAAAATGTCAGTGTCCTTAATAAGGAAAAATCTACACATCACTAAGAAAAAGACAATCTACTTAACATGGATGAAGACAGTTATGCATTTCTATGGTGGTAGTCAAGCCCCAGTCCTTAGTGACTTAAGTATAAAGTTTTCATCACACCACATGTCAAACGCAAATCAACACAAAAGGCTCTGTTCCATACAGCCATTCAGGGCCCCAGGCTCACACAAGCCTGCTGTGGTCTGGGTGTGGCTTTTCTCCCGAAGATTCCTGTGCCATCACTTGATCCTCAGTGTAATGGCGTAAGAGATGGTGGAACCATCAAAAGTGCGGCCTAATGGGAATCGATTGGTTTGTGACCACCCTCATGAAGGGATTAATGCTGCTCTCCTGGACTGGGTTAGGTCTCACAGGAGTGGATTAGCTTCCTCAGAGAAATTTGTTTATAAAATCGCAAGACTGTTCCCCTTCTTGCTTCTCTCGCCATGGTGCTATCCTCGCCTGTCTCTGTCTCTCTCTCTGTCTTGCTCTCCTGCCATGTGATGCTACTCACCATGTTGTGACACAGCCAGGTTCAAAAAACCGTAGTGATTAGATTTTCCAGCCACCAGACTCATGAGCCAAATCTCTTTTCTTTATACATTACCCAACATCAGGCATTTTGTTACAGCAACATAAAACAGTCTAAGACAAAGTCCTTCAATGTTGTAGCTGTGCTACATGAAATCTATAACCTTCTCAGTTGCTGCAGCAGGAGAGGAATGTTCTAAGTTTCTCCTATAGGATTAGGTGCTTAGCTGGGGGTAGTGGGTACAGTAGTCAAAATCAGACCTAGACAATCTGAGGGTGATGTCTGGACCCACAGAGAATGGAGTTCCAATCCTGACCGTGACTTAAAATCTCAAAGCCCTGGCAACTCCTGTGGTTGTGAGGTTCTGGAGCAATTCCTGTATAGTAACTTGTAGTTGTGGTTCTGTCAGAATCATAAATCCGAGCTTCACTTCTGGGCATCCAAACATTTCATGAAAATTCATATGTAACTTTAGAAATAGGTACTAATTAAGTGGAGGGATGGACAGTTGAATAGAATCCACGACACAAGCCCTCAATCTCTGAGCAGGCGCCATAATGAAGATTCATGCCCGCTCTGACCTTATTACAGTAAGTGGGCATCAGATTCCAGATGTGTTCTTTCCTTGCTGGAGAGGAGGCATTGTCATCCATGAAAAATGCTTCTCTGGAAGCTCAAAGGAATGTGTAAAATCATATTGATCCTGGCCTTTTCTTTTTATTGAGACTAAATTCGTATTTCTTTCTCAGCCATGCATCACCATAGTACACATCTGTCAAAGGCAGGAATCTGGAGATGGGGCGGGGGGGGCGGGGTCTGTGGAATGGTGCATTTTAGCAACACTCAAAGTCTGTAAGGCACACTTTTAAAAAAAATCTCAACTGAAAATTGACTAGAGACTATATGGAAAATACCACTGTTCTTGGAGAATTCTTTGTAGTGTCAATTCATTTAGGGATTAGTATTTACAAGTGTCCTTGTTACTTTTATTTTTCTCTGATTGCTGAGACAAAATACCTGATGCCCAAAATGAAGGAAGGAAAGGTTTATCTTACAGTTTTTGGAGATTTCAGTTCATAATCAGCCGGTTCCCAGGCAGGGTGGCGTGGCACTGGGACAACACTTCAAGGCAGCAGCCAGAGCAAAAGGGGCAAGAGCAAGCCTATTTTTTTTTCCTTATATAGCATACCGGACACCCCCCCCACAACCAGGGTGGGTGTACCATTCACAAATCTCCTTGCCTTCCTTTGCACAGGTTGAGGATGTTTACAAAGAACCCTGGCTCCCTGCTGAGTCTCTCAGTTAAACTTCTGACCTTCTTAAATTGACACAATGAACAGGTAATTGCTTGTGCTCTACACGCCAGGATGTACTTTATTTTTTCTTTTGTGGTGCTTGGTACTGAACCCAAAACCTTCGAACTGAGTTATATCTCCTGCTCTTTTTTCTATTTTTTATTTTGAGACAGGGTCTTGCTTGCTAAATCACCCAGGCTAGGCTTGAACTTGCAGTCCTCCTGCCTCAGCCTCCTAGAGTTAAAAGTACTATTCTTTATTGAAAATGACTCAAGTATGATATAGATTGCTAGCAAAAACTCTGCTTAGGCTTTTAATTTTAAAAGTCATGAACACAGTTAGTTTAATAGTAAATGCGGATTTCACTTCCAAGAGCAGTCATCAAAGTGTCAGGTACAACTCTGTTGACACAGCAGATTCAAATAACGCTCCGATGGGCCTCAGACAGCAATGAGACCTGGAGGATCTGCCAGTAAATGAACCATGAATCACAATTTTTGAAATAAAAGTATTGTTGAAAAAAAAGGAAATTTTATTGTAGTGATTTTATTTCTAAGTTCAATAAGGCCTTATCACTGAGAGGTAGTATAATCACAGTAGAGAAAAGCCCAGGTGTTGGAATCAGTGCTGAGAGTAAGTTGGCTTCTCCTTTTTTCTAGCTGTTGAAAAAAATGACTTCCTCTATCTTCAGAGGTAATAAATAATAATAAGTGGTAATAAATAATAATAAGGAATATTTATATGTTGTTGACTATGCACCGGAGGGTTACTGTATGCAGTTTTAATTCTCACAGAACCCTAGTGATGTTACTCACAGTTAACCAGAACAAAAATGAAGGCACAGAGAGGTTAAGTAATTTAGCCAAAATCGTTTAGCCAGTGAGTGGCAAAACTTTAAATCTGAACCTAATTCAGCTCCAGAGGCCATGCTTCTAATTGTGCATATAAATACGGGGTGTGTCTGGGCTGGGTGTGTGTGTGTGTGTGTGTGTGTATGCACACAGGTCTGTGGACCTGTTTGTGTGTCTGTGTGTCTATAGCTTTCTATGTGCACATAGTGTTTTGCTCTGTTTGCTTTGGGCATGTCTCATGGGAATTCTTCACTCGTGTCTGTTAGCTTCCTCTGGAGTCTACCATGCAGCCAGACAGTAACTATTTCAAGCTTTTCAGGCTATATAGTCTCTGCTGTAGTCACTCAACTCTCTCTCTGTAGTGCAAAGCAACCTTAGATCACTGCTAGACAGTGTTTGCTAAAACAGATGGTGGCCAGATTTGGCTCACAGGCCGTCCTTTGCTGAGCCTTGCTTTAACAATGAACATTCTGAGGGCAGGACCATTGGAAGAGCTCTACTTAACCCAGCCCCCTGGTAGCTTAGCTAAACATTGGGGGAGGCCCTACCCAGCATTTTGCCTTTTTTGCTTTCTCTGGGTTATGAGATTGCCTACTTGGTAGCGTCCAATGGATGCTTTATTTTTCAACAAGGATGAGGACCAAGTTGATTTATCTACATAAGAAATGAAACATTTTTGTCATCTATACTTCTGCCAAGAACCAAAAAGCTATGATTTTACACTCCTTGCAAGTGAGTCACCACCATGTTATAGTGCTGGCATAGTACATGAGATACCTGGGTCAGAGACATGAGATACCTGGGTCAGCTTTATGCAAAACAAGCAGCTGAAACAAGGCCGTGCAGATTCTCTTTGCTCCCAAGTCTCATGAGGACAATGCACACAGGGCAAGACGGATGCATGCCAGTGCAGTGGGCTGTATTACAGGAGGAGAACTCTGAGCTTAAAGAATCCTAATCGTTCATAACGGACAATGAGGCAGACATTATCTCTACCTTTCAAGATTGATCATTAACAGTTGAAAAGAAAGTCTGAGACAAAGGGTAGTCAGGAAGATGTGCAAAAACAGTGGGGGGAGATCATGGAGAATTGTTTTCATCAGTTTTTATGGAGTACAAGACTTTGTGGGATTTCTTATCTACAAAATAGAAATTACCAATAGATACATGAGTATGTGGACTTGCCATAGTCAGTATCCCTGATATATATTTATACACATTTTGTAATAATATACAAAAGTGAAATATATATATATATTTGTATGTATTACATAAAATGTTCATATATATGATCTCTACCTGCTCCTTGCTATGAATTCCTCCTTGCTCATGCTGTATTCTGAATTGGGCCCAAACCCTCTCCCCTGCTGAAAAATCCTATACATGTCCCAGCGATCCTGAATAAAGTCTTCCTTGTTACCCTTTAACAAATTTCATTGAATCATCTTTGGTTAACAATGATGATATGGACAGAACATTTGTTTATGTTTATCCTTGGGGTTAGAGTTTTGGAGGAAAACAGAATGACTTGAGCTTTTGTTACTTGGTTGTTGTGGGCAGCTGACCTTGGTGTTATGTAAACTGTGGCCTCCATTTTTATTTTTCTTACTAACAATAGTAGGCATTGCCAAACGCCTATTACGCTTTGGTCTCCCTAAATGAGATGGGGAGTAGGCTCGGATCTGGCATGCACTTACTATCGATTACCAGCCCAAGGATACTTAAACAAATCTTTGACTGTCTTTATGCCTTAAACTAACTGATCTTAAAGACCACAATAGGATTTTCATTAGTCTCATTTTCATTTAGATACTCTTGGAAGTAGCTATGTGGTAAACAAAATCACTTCCACCCCTGATTAAATACTAATTTCCTGTCGACTTTCAACATAGGGGTGATTGCACAACTACGTTTAAACGTGTGCCATAGGATGGGAAAAGCAAGAAGTTCCTGCTGCCCTGCAAGCTTATGTCTGAACTGAGTACATTCACTCATTCCTCAGTCTTCGCCATCTTCCCCGCCCACAGGGCACCTGGGGAGCCTGAGCACAGCTGCTTCATGGAGAAAGGGTGTTGGGCTGAAGGTGAGGCTCGATTGGCGGCCTAGTATGGATGAGGCCTTCGGTTCAATCTCAGCGCTGCCAAAAAAATTTTTTTAAAAGATGCTTCTATGGTACAGCGTTTGCCCTGCGTTCAACCCTAACTGCAAAAAAAAGAAAGGACATAACATTAGTTCCTATGATGGTGGCGTCACTAGGCTGGGTCTGAGAGTCTCCCAGAGCTGAAATAAGGAACTTAGCCCATCCTTTTGTGACAGGTTTGCTGACTCCTGTTGTGGAAAAATAATTTTCAGGGTGTGTCAGTAAGAAAAGCACAAGGGATTATTAGGGATTTAGGTGCACTCGAGGGTAAAGTGTGAGTGCTCAGAGAAACAAAACGCATTACAGTTTGGAACTGGGAATATTTATATTTTTCTTGAAGGGGTGGGAAACCCAGGAAAAGGTGGCCCATTCTATAGGTATAGATTTTTTTTTTTTTAAATAGGCAGTTTAAGCGTTCTTTGGGTTCACTCAATGGGCTTCTTTTTCTTAGGCGCAGGTGTCTGCTCCTTATACTCTCAACTAGGCTGATTTAGGGATTTTTAGGATTCCTGAGGAATTTTGGGTGTACTGGATCCCCTAGGGAAAGATTCTAAATTTAGCCAAAGGAAGACTGATGTGGATCACCTTGGGTGACTTCAGCTGGGTCCCGGAAGTGGCAGTCCTCTTAAAAGTACAATTTTTAGTTACAATTCACGTTTCTCTTTTCTATCTAACTTGGATTTCCTCTCTCCC
The DNA here is from genome assembly GCA_004363535.1 of Dasyprocta punctata. Lineage (NCBI taxonomy): Eukaryota > Metazoa > Chordata > Mammalia > Rodentia > Dasyproctidae > Dasyprocta > Dasyprocta punctata. The sequence goes on from RJWM01008756.1 coordinate 17,970, forward strand.
ACCTCGGTGGAGCTTGTCTGTGGTTCAAATCACTCTCCTTCCACCATTTACCTTTCAAAACACTGTTGGTGAAATTGAGGGAGTTTAGGTTCTTATATTTTGTGAACAATGCCTAAAGTTCTGTATTGGCTGACGTCTGGAGAGAGCCTCCCTGCCTCTCCAAGCCATCAGGGAGCAGCAGCCGCCGCGGGTCTGTTTCTGCGAAGCAGGTCTGGGTAGTGCTAAACTGCTTATTACTTGGCAGCTGGAAAGAAAAAAGAGAGAGAGCAAGGGTGGGGATGCTAGTTTCCCCTCCAGGAGCATGGCCCCGGGGATCTAACTTTCTTCCACCATGTCCCTACGGTTTTCACCCTCTCCCTGCAGTACCACAGGCAACCAACTCTTTAACACGAGGTACTTTGGGGACGCTAGGGCAGCTCAGAGGTGGTGTTTCCCAAGCTCTATGGTCAGGCTCTGTCTTGAGAAAATCCTGGTTTGTTTTACAAAAGAACAGCTGGCACACAAATGGAAGCAAGCACTTCGAAGTATCGTTAATCATATACCTGAGAACAGCTGAGACAGACAGTAGTCTCTAAGTACTTACGAATCTGACACACAAATCAAGTGACAGTCCAATTAGTTTATTTATGGGTTCCTTTCTTCGAGAAATTGAAGATGATGTTTATCTGGACTTCATAGTCTTAAAGCAAAACTCTAAAGAACCCAGATGAGTGCATTTATATCTTATGATCAAGTCATTTATCTGCTAACTTATTGATAGTTATTATCTGCATACACAATTTCTACTGTGTGATTTTATTTATTTAGCTCCCCCCCACCACCACCAAGTCTCAAAGATACAGAAATCACCAGGCTGGTCCTTTAGACTCTTGCAGAATAGAAAGCATAGCTTGTGTTCCTTGCAAAAATTATTTACTCCCTTAAGGATTAGAATGAGAGAAGAAAGCTAACCATTGAATAAGACAGGGAGATTTTCCTTATGCACTTTTTATTTTCCCTAGCAAATAAGGTAGCAATAAAATGTAGATTAAAAAGGAGCTGAAGGGCTGGGAATGCAGCTCAGTGGTAGAGCACTTGCCTAGCTTGTACAAGGTCCTGAGTTCAATCTCTAGTACCACCAAAAAAAAAAAAAAAAAAAAGGAACTGAAAGGATTGAGGATGTAGCTCAGTGGTAGAGAGAGCTTAGCACTTGGGAGGCCCTGGATTTGATCACCAGCACTATAAAGAAAAAAAAGCTAAGAATTGCTAGACCTAGACTTCAGAGTCAGTCCCTCTCTGAAGTGATAATATAAAACTCCTGCCAACCAGCTTTAAAAGGCAGCACAGTACTTAGCAAAAATGAAGGCCTAGCCATGATCCAGAACCATGACTAATGGCTAGCTAAACATCGGTGAGCTTAAAACATTTGCAGAGTAACCGAATGCTCTCTTCTGAACTGTGTTCTCCATAGAGTGACTGCCCTGAGGGTCAGGTTTGCCGTATCTGGAGGTGTTTCGCAATAACATTCGGAGAATATCCTCACCAGTACAAAACGCCCCAGGAAGAAAAGCAAGAAATGAAAAGTAGCCTCTACTAGCCACCATCTGATTCCTTCTAGAGTTAGTTTTAGTCTTAACATCAAGCTAGGGGCATCAATGTAAATTGCTAAGTCTCAACTCTCTTCAAAGTCCAAAAGCCTGGCCTGAAGACAGGAAGGGATGGGGGCACGGCGGGCAGGGTGATGTCATTCCACTAGGAACCCCAGCCCAGAGCTTAATGCAAGTCACCCCAGGAGGGAATTTGTCACTGCTAAGCCCCAGAGGGCTGGATGGCAGAGACCTGGGAGAGGCCACGTGGGAGCAGCCCTCCCAAGGACAAGCTCCGCCATTTTTCCTGCACAGTTGGCATCTGGCAGACACATCACACTGACGGTCACCAAAGCCTATAGACCGAGCTTGGACACGAACTAATAACTTCTACAGAGGGAGCGAGAATGGATATTAGCCAATGCTGTGTTGAAAGGGAAACTTTCCCTCCACCCTCTTCAGTTCAGTAATTAGAACCCTGTAAATTAAACAAAGATCAGCAAGGGAAAGGACAGATTTAATTATACAATTAAGGGAGAGCACAGAAAAATGTGGTCCAAAGAGATGGTTTCTAGAATTTGGGGCTTATATACCATCTTAATAGGGCAAGTGGTGGGGAAGGGAAAGAAGCACTTAGGAAAGCAAATAATTTCTTGGACAGATAAATGGATCCTTAGGGGACTAGATGGGAGATGTGATAGTTTTGTGCCAATGTATGTCTAGGTGTGGGCCTGGTTTTCGTTTCCAGTGATGAGTCAAACTTGCCAGGTTGTTCAAAGGGAAGGGACTTGTGGCGACCTAGTTCCTTCACTTCCCTTGAGAGACCCTGTGTGTAGGCAGATAAGAGATTTCAGGAACTCAAATGCCTTCTGCTCAAAATAACTTCAGTGCCACAATAGCATATCTGAACCCATTTAGCTCCAAATTATTCCCTAGGGTCAGGTCTACTTGCCAACTTCTGCTGGGACTAACATCTAACATCTACACTTATCCTTGGGTATGGGATTGCTCTTCAACAGTTTAAGAAAAATTCCTAACTTCTTAAATGAGGCATTTATTTAAAAAAAAAAGGAATGAAAATGTATTGTCTACATAATCGGAGACCTGCATTGTACTGAGTGACTTGGTTGCCTGATTCTACCCACTTTCATTTTTGTTGTTGTTGCTTTTTGAGACAGGGTCTTGCTTGAACACCATGTAGTCCTGAATTCAAGTGATTCTCCTGCTTCTGCCTCTGAAATGCTGGGATTATGGGTGCAAGCCACCACATCCTCAGCTTGAGATTTCTGCCAGTCTGGTTTTGCTGTATGATGAAGAGGGCACAGACTTAGGCTGGTTGGCCCACTGCCCTGTCTTTTTCGGCTTACGCCATTGGAATGGTTAATCCCTGAAATCCTTGGGCCTTGGACGTATTGAGACGTCGGTCCCTCTGCACATCTGCACCTGCTGGTGCGATACTTTACTCTTGGAACACGGCTATGTGGCTTTGACAGGAAATAGTGTCTCTACCCTCCCTTTTCTGAGTCACTCATTACAGTCCCACAATTACAGATGCAAATTGTTAGTGCATTAATTAGCCTGTAATTACTCTAGAAAACTCCTCCATGCAGATATGAGCAAAATGTGAACCAACTGCCCACCAGGGCTATAGAGGAGAAAAGGTGTGCAGTGGTTCCCCCACAGCCCAGAATGACTCAGAGCGCATCCTGGTCAGGCTACGCTGAGTCAGTGGCACTCCCTGGCCTTCAGTTTCTTTGCCTGAAATATGGTGGTGACAACAGCGCCCTTCTCATGAGTTTGTGGTGACAGGAGTGAAGCCCTCGATCAAAGTTGCTTCCCTCAGCCCATTCACAGGGCCCTGAAGCCCAGATAGTCGGGCAGAAAAATAAAGGGGAGTCCTCAGCAGGAGCAGCTGTCACGGCCTCCTTCCATTCAGCTGGAGACCAACTGGATATCAGGTAGACATCAGATCCCATGCATTCTGGAAGGCTGAGGTTGGAGAATCACAAGTTCAAATCCAGCCTGAGCAAATGAGTGACTCAGTGAGACCCTGCCTCAAAATTTAAAAATAAAATGCACTAGGATGCAGCCCACTGCAAAGGCCTGGGTTCAGTCCTTGGTACTAGGGTGTGTGTGCACGTGTGTGTGTGTGTGAGAGAGAGAGAGGGAGAGAGAGAGAGAGAGAAGTCACCTTGGTTTGTGTGGGATCCCTCTAACCAGCATTCAGAACACGCCATCCCAAAAGATAGCACCTTGGCATACTGAATACTTCATTGTTTTTTATTTTATTTTAGAGAGAATAAAACCTAACAAAACAAAACAGAATAAAGCCAATCAAAACAAAGCAGTGAAAGTGGTACAGAACTTCAAAACAAGATAATAGAAAATCAACGATGGCTATCGTAATATATCTTGCTATCTTCACAATAGTTGTCCATACCATCAGACATAGCAAAATCAAATGAAACAAAACAGAATAAAACCGATCAAAATATAACATTGAATAAAGCAAAACAATACATTAAAACAAAATGAAACAGTGAGAATAATACTGTACGTTATCTTCAAAATAGTTGCCCATGTTACCAGACACAGGAGTAAAACAAAACAGTAAAATAGATCAAAACGTTGAATTTCAAAAACAAGACAGGAGGAAATCCCCTGCAGCTGACAGAATCACACCGCCATCCTGCAAGTCGATGCCCTGATCACCAGCCCCAGGCCCGCGGAGTCAACCGAACAATACAAGCATCAAGCTGTTCCCGTCACTTCAGTTGCTATCATCTCACCCTGAGTCCTCCGGGGGGGGCGGTGCTCTTCTGGTTTTTCAGCCTGCACACCGACCAGCTCACGGGAAGGCATGGTTTCCCTTCTGGCTGAGGCTCTTTCTGATCCGCATGGCGGAGCCTGCTTCATGGGAAGGCGAGGTTTCTCTTCTGGCTGAGACTTTAAACTGAAGGAATTTGAGGAAATGGCAGAAGCAGGAAATGCTCTTACCTTCCTCTGAAGCAGGGCAGAGGAACTCCCTGTACTGGAAGAAAAGAGCGGCCGACTGTGAAGGCCAAGGACACTGCTATGGCCCTCCGCGTTCCGTACCCCTCTGCACCGCTTCACCCTGCCACTCTTTCCCACACTATCCGTCTTTGGCAACCCTGGGAACAAAGCATCCAAGTGTAGCAGGAGGTGGTGGTGCCACTCCTGCAATCCCACCTACTCAGGAGGCTGAGGCATAGCAAGACCCTGTCTCAAAAATTTTAAAAGTCTGGGATGTGACTCAGTGGTAGAGTGCTTGGCTAGCAGACAGGAGACCCTGGGTTCTATCCCCAGTAACTGCAGTTTTTTTAAAATTTAGGTTTAATTTTTCTTCGGGTCTTCATTTCCTTGTGATTGCTCTCATGCCATGCAAAACTTACATTAAATAAATATGTGTTTTGCTTTCCTTGCTCTCCTTCCACTGTCTAATTTGCAAGGCCTCAGCCAATGAAACCTAAGACAGATGGGTGGGAGAGTAGGACTTTTCCCCTCTTCTACACCTCCCATATTTGCATTTAAAAACAAGAGTAGGGAAATCTGCCCAAATGGTTTCTGACAGCCCTGAGAGTAGGATAAAAGGATTCTTTTTTCTTAAAAGGAAAATCACTTTTAATCACGGAGTGTCAGGAGCCCGGACTTTCTGTGGTGAGGCAGCCCAAGCCTCCAGCGTCCGGTTCTGCTGCAGGCGCCGGGCAGGGTGGGGCTGAGCCGGGACCAGAGGCTCAGGGGCCGGCACCGGTGAGGAGGGCAGGAGGGTGAGCAGAGCTTCCTGCTCTCCAGACAGCAGCTGGGCTCTCCAGGAACTGTCTGACTGAGGGAGGCAGAGGGAAGGCGGCTCTGCAAGCCCCAACTTGAGAGTGGAATGCGCTGAGTCACCGGTGCACCCCTGGCGGCCCTGACTTGGAAGGCACCCTCTTCTCCCAGCCCTCCCCGCCCCCTCCTCAGGCACACAGGCTGATCTGGGGCCCAAAGAACGAAGAATTTTTCTGTCAGCTAGAGTATTTATGGTTTTTTTTTGTTGTCTTGTTTTGTTTTTGTGATGCTGGGGATGGAACCCGGAACCTTGTACATGCTAGACAAGTGCTCTATCACTGAGCTATATGCACCCACAGCCCCAAATATTTGTGTTTTAATGAGTTTCTTTCTATTCTATTCATTTGTAGTTTTTTAAAAAAAAAAATGTAATGGCCTCCAGAATATGCAGATGTTTGTTCCTGTCTTGAGCATAAAACACAGGTGATTACTTAGGGAGGACATTATGGGAGAAAGGCTGAGAACACCAGGGGTTCCTCTGTGTCCCAAAGTCTGACTATAAGCAGCAGCTACCTTACTTAGGGACGTTTCGTGTTATCTCCCCTCCTTTAAAGGAAAGCTGAGCAGTAAGAAGCAAACCTGGGAGAAAAGAACTTGGACTGGTTACGTTTTGGCCCGCCCTCCTCCTGAGCTTGGAATTGCTGGTCCTTTCTCAAAGGCCTTGGTGGTGTGGAATAGTGGCCACAACCCATGACAGGCTGGGTGATAAATAGGATATTGATGAGCAATTACCTGACACCAAATAGCTCTATAAATCAACGAGCCAGAAGCAGGTTCCACAGTCCAGCGCAGCAGTCAGGGAATTCAGGCCCCATAGCCTGCGAGGACGGGGAGCAGAGGTAGCTCTTCTGAGCAGGGAATGGAGACCTCCTTCCTGGGGATCACACACCCCAATCCCATCTTGCTGCAGCTGGTGAACTCCTGCAGAAGGCAAGTGGCCTCAAAGCAGGCTCAGGGACATGAGGGAGGGGTTTCCAGCCCAAAGAGAGCTGCACTTCCCCTGAAAAATAGCTCCAGCATGCCTCATAACCTCCTCAGAGTGAGGAGCTTCAAAAATAATAAAGCCTTCGGTATTCTAAAAGCAGTACAATCTCACTGTGGAGCATTTATAAAATACACACAGAAACAATGAGTAAACATCCACAGCGCCCTGCTACAGGTAATTAACCACTGTTAACACATGGCCCACTCCCATGAGTTTTAATGATGGACCCTTAGTAGTGGTTATGGTTTAGCTCCAAAACAAGCCCCAAAGCCTCATGTACATACATTTGGCTGGTGGTTGGATTATGGTGGCTGTAAGACTGATTTGCTATTAGGAGGTGCATTCCAGTTGGAAGAGGCAGGTCACTGTGGTCGTGACTTGGAAGGGATTTTCTCCACCCCCAGCTCCTCCCTTTTCTCTGTCTGCTTCCTGTGCAACACGAAGTGAGCAGCTTCTCCACTGCTATGTCCACCAGCCACACTGCCCTGCCTTGGAGCCAGCGGACTATGGATTGAGAACCCTACAAACTGTGAGCCAAAATGAACTTCTCCTTCAAGTTGCAGCTGTTGGATATTGAGTGTCAGCAACAAGAAAAAGACTAACATAGCAGGGGGATGCTAAGAAAAGATCAACCTAGGACTCCATTACATCCCTCCTAGGCTCCTGTCACCAGCCACTCAAGGACGAAGCTCCACTCCCCACCTGGGCTAATGTAGGTCTCTCTTGCTCAAAAGACAGAAAGCTCAAATTTCAGCCCACCACTTTGTTGCTCAAAGATGGCCCTCAAAATTCTTACTTCTCTAAAGCTGCATGACATGCAATATCCTCCCTGCTTAGACTAATTCAGACACTGCAAAATCTGTTATCTCAGTCACAAAGTATCTACCCAGAAAGGAAGAGTACTTTACTACCAAATAGAAACCATCAACCACCCAACCAACAATCTTCAGAAATCCAGGGAAATTGAGTCTTAAAAAGATAATACACTGTAGGCACTCCAAGCAAAGCCATTACTGACTGCTTTTCTGGAGAAAAGAGGTGTTATGGCTTCTATGTAGATGTCTCCCCCTCCCACCCAAAGCCACCTGTGCTCATAGGTGGGACTTTTTGGAGCTGGCTGGTTCTAGGTATGTGATACTGGGATTAAGGGTGTGTGGCACTAAATTAGCCCACTGGCATTAGCATAGTTCTTGGTGTGACTGAATGGATTTACTGATGACAGGAGCCCTACCCTGGGTGGGGGCGGCACCACTCTAAATGCTTGCATCCTGGATGGTATAAAAGGGAAGGGGAGGCTTAATGCTGCTGCTGCTCCCTTTTGCTGCCTCCTGCCTGCCCTGCCATGGTCGGCTTTGCCTCTGTGCTGCCCCTCTGCCAGGCCACCCTGCTGTGGAGCCAGCCAACTATGGACTGGAGCCTCTACCAACTATGAGTCAGAATAAAACTTTCCTCCTTTAATTTTGAGTGTTGGTATTTTGTCTCAGCAAAGAGAAAAGTAACTAAGACAAGAGGGAAGAAAAAGGCCCTGTATCCTCATTCTTAAAAGAGTCACACTTGGAAATAACAAATGAAGTTGACTTTACATGGTTTAATACACTCCTCTTACACAGATTTTTTAGGTAATTATAACAGCGACTTAGAGGCCAAGTCTACAGCAGAATAAAGCTTGATATCTCTGCCTTTATTTTTTGTCTCCTTTATGATCTTATAATTTGAGGTCAGATTCCTGCTCAGCTCTGCACAAGGACTTGTTACTGAATGGAAGGTCCTGTGGGGCTTCTTTTCAGGTTCTCGGTGTCCAAAACAAAGAATTGAACAAGACATACAGAAAACACAGTGAAAGGGGACGTGTTTGGAAAGCAGGAAGGAAGGCTGCTCTTCAGAGTGAGAGTAAAATGACACAGTAGCCCCGAATATAAGGAAAAGAGGTCTCTTGTATCCAAAATTTCCAAGTTAACTCTCTTTTATATAAAGAAGGCATTGGGGAAGTTACCCTATCAAACACTGACTTGGTGTCATAATATGTACAAACTGTACCTGTTCCATGCAAATGAAGGATCAAAAAGAGCATCTTCTGATTGGTCTTGTAAACAGCACCAGATGCAGAGAAAAATAGCAAATTTCTGATTGGTACAAAATAGCACTTCTCTGACTGGTTCTGCTTACATTCTTCCTTTGGTTCTGCTTACAATGACAGTGGCCTCACAGTACTGGGAGTGATTCCTCTCAGGAGTATCCCTCACCCTATTGCCCTGTTTTAGGTATGTTAACAATTTAAGGAGTATCTGTCTAAAGATTAGTAATACAAAGTTTACTAGCCCTTAACTTACCTAGTCTGTCTCAGCCCTCACCCTGAAACTGTGGACACTAAGGTAAGTGTAAAGCAGTTTTCAGGATTTTCAGCAGCATCCACTGCCAGCCTTTACAACGTCTGGTTCCAGACCCCTTGAAGCAATGCCTATAAGGCTCTGCTGAATCTGCAGTCACTTTGGATTTCAGGAAAAGCAAGGCCTAGCACACCACCCCATGATGAGGTCTCCCCATCAAACAAGAGCAATTACCCCGTGACAGGAACCATGGCTGCCCGGCCTGAGCAGGGATCATCATCTTGTGATAGGAACCGAATTGCCCCCTTGCATGATGATGGCTCCCCCAGAGCCTCCCTGAACTAGTCCTGAGATGACGATTAACCAAACCATGACCGAAACAGAGTTGCTCACCCTACCATCCATACAAACTCCCCACCTAGACAAATCACCAAACTGTGCCTTTTTTCTCTTTTCTATAAAACACCAAGGTTTCTGTCAGTCCTTCAAAGACGGATCTTGAGTCTCTTAATCTATGCCATCACCAGATGAAGTACAAGAATGTCACCCAAAGAGAAGATAAAGATGTTATTTCAGTTCTGGGCTGCAAGATGTTCCCCAGGCAAGTCCTTACTGTTTGAGGGTAATTGAGTCTCCAGGAGAAGATTTTGCTTCAGCTTGGGGGCAATCTCAGTCTTGTGGAGGCTCTGCTGGAATCCAAGGTGACCACAGGACCAGGACAATGATGGGAGACTTCTTGGTGTTGCCTGGTAGTTGACTATCCCTGAAGACCTCTTATCCTCAGTCTCGAAGGGGATAAGATAGTTACGGTAAATTTATGGCTCATCAACCTTGTTTTGCTGACTTTTTGACAAATGTTCCTTATGAGTATCATAAGCAAAGCAGAGCAAAGATTGGTCTCAAAGTCATAAGGTAATAAAGGAGACAGATACAAAATGGAGGTCAAAATTTGTTCTGCTTTTAGTCACCTCTTGGGCATCTGTAGGATCAACTGAAGAGTCACTGTGTGTTTTGTTTTTAGCAAAAACAGCATTTAAGTTTCTGTCTCAGAAGAAAACACAAATCATGCTTTTAGCAATTAACAGGTGAAGGGTCCAAGAGTCTGTCTGCCCTGTGTCTCCGTGGTGTTCTCTGGCTCTCACTCCCAGCCCAGCGTGGTCATGCTGACTGTAGCACCTCTCCTGCCTTTACTTCCCACCTCCTTCACTGGCATGTTGGGGCAGGCAGCTGTGCCTATTCCCTTGGGACTCCCAGAACTAGGACTTTTATCCTAAAATTCTGTTAATATAACTGCTAAAGATTTTAAAAAATGTTTTCCTTACAACCACACTGTAAGTATTCAAAAAACAGAATTAATATTCCTGCAGGTGCTGTTAACTTTCAGCCAAGCTCTTTTGACCAACCAGGAGCACAGATATTTTTATTTGCTATAGTGACATATCTCATTTCACGTATGGTTCCTTATCAATTGCTGCCTAGATAGAATTTACTCTTTGTGTTCATAGTCACACAAGCATGTCTAAATGAAAAACACACCTTCTCGGGCCCTCTAACAAAATCAGTTCCTCAGCAGGAGAGCTGAAAGCTTGTCTATGATCATGCATTGAAATGCACATTTGCATGCTAATTATCCAGAAAGCTGCTCCAGTTCACTGAAGTGATATGGAAATGCTAGGTCAGAATTCCAAGAGCTTTTTCTGCCTGTGTAGAGGAGCAGGAAATGCAGATGGCTTCAGTGGAAGCAATTGGGAAGCAATCTATTTTAGAAGTCATTTCTTTTTTTTAAAAAATCCACTTTAGCTAAATTAGTCATGTCAGATTAACCAGGGAGCACATGCCTGGGGTTCTTCTGACTGTGGATTTTGGTATCAAAAATGAAACCCTTATATTTTTCTGTGTCATTTACATCATAGGGAGGCCTTTTCATTCAGGTCCCAAAGTCAGGGTGCCTAAATACAAGGAGAAATTGTAGGGGAAACCAAAATATATTTATTTTTCATGGCTAGGTTCATGAGTGAGGTCTCTATGACAAAGGCCAGATGACAAGAGAAAAGCACATAAATTTATTCAGTATAAAGTTTACAGGGTGTGAGATGCTTCATCAGGGAATCAAAACCCAAAGGCCCTGAAAAGACTGTGGGGCGAAACAAAAAATACGGAGAAACATGATTTGAGGAAGGTGGAGTGATCTAAAAGGAACCACCTGAGGGGAATGTGGCAAAACATCTTCAGATTCCCCCGTGTGCCTGCGTTTCAGAGATAAAGGACAGGGGTTGGGGCACAGCGTGGGCACATCTCACGGGGGGTCTTACGATCCGTTCAGGGGAGAAGGATGAGAGGGAGGCGAGAGAAAACTGCCTGCTTCTGCTGCTTTGTCAAATGCCCAGGCGTCATAATTTGGAGACGCAGATCCTGTACCCCATCAGCACCAGAGTCGCAATTCATTGAGTGCTGCAAAGACCTGTTGCCCCAAACTAGGTCTGTCATCAGGTGGTGTTCAGAGGGGACCCCTCAGGACAAAGTGGGGATCTCAACCCACCCTGGACAGGTTCTTGACTCTCATCACAGAAAAGCATTTGGGGACATGGCGGTGACAGGGATAAGCAGAGTTAGTGCCAGAGTTAGAAGGGAAGAGGAAATGGAGAAAGGGTGAAGCGCTCACGAAGAGGATGAGGTCGGCCCCTTCACAAAGGGATGAGGAGGTTTCATGAGACCTAGCTTGCTGGGCTGCGCTAGGGTCCACTTGACCATTATCTTAGTTCTGGTTTGTAAGATGCTCCCAGGAGTTCTTACTGCATGAGGGGGAAATTGAGTCTCCAGAGGAAGATTTCGTTTCTGTTTGGGGCAGTCTCAGTCTTACGGAAGCTCTGGTTGAATCCAAGGTGACCAGAGGTCCCGGGCATTTCCATGACTTGGGACTTGTAGGTGCTGCCTAGTGGCTGAATATCTTTGAAAATCTCTTATCTTGGTGTCTCCTGTCTTGAAGCGGATGAGGAAGGTTATATAAATTTAGGGCTCACCCACCTTGGTTTGCTGGCTTTTAGATAGACACCCCCTATGATTATCATGCCTAGTATGCAGAACTGACCAAGATGTGACCCAAAGCTCTAACGTGATAAATGAAACAGATACAAAATGTAGGTCATGCTTTGTTCTGCTGTTAGTCACTGCTTGGGTATCTGTAGGCCTAAAGGAAGAGTCATCATTTTGTTTTGTCTTAAAACACAGTGTTTAAATCCCTGACTGTTTCAGAATAAACCCACAAACCATGCTTTTAATGACTAACAGGTTAAGGGCCCAGGAGTTTATTTTGTCTTCGGTCCCTGTGGCGGTTTCTGGCTGTGTCAGGTCCTTTCTCCCTCTCAGGATTGTGGCACCAATAAAAAGACCCGGCACTGGTGGAGCAGCGGAGACCCCGTCCTCCTCCAAGAACAAGAGGAACTGGATGATAAACTCACAAATCAACTCCCTCACCTACTGGGGCCCTGAAGTGTTTAAAGATACAGGGTAAAAGGAAGTCAGGGGACGGTGATGAGCCAGTACTTGGGGGAATAGTCGTGTCTTTTCTGGAAATGTGAGCGCCGTCACTTTCTGCTCCTTTTAGGTTCTTTTTCATCATCGTCATGGTAATTGTCCACTGTCATGGCACGGGCTGGGCTGGGGGTCACGGAGCATGCAGACGGGGTTATGATGAACTGAGAGTGGTCTGGAAGTCACTCTGGCAGCCTTCTTAGATCCAGTTTTCACTGGTCCACCTGGAGAGGGGCCACCAGCCTTCAGGAGTCCTGTCCTCAGTGAGAAACGTGACGAGGGAAAGGTAGAAATTCAGCAAGGTCAAGCAGACAGTACCAGATCAGGGCAGGGTGACACAACCACTTGGTCACAGCTCCAAAAGCTCTGTTCAATGGCTAAAAATATATTGTTTTCAAATAGAGTTCTAATCAAAATGAATTCCTTTCTGCTTGAATCAAATGAAGCGACATCTATTCAGCAAAGTCAATCTATGAATGCAATTTGAAAACTGCTTTCTTTTATTGAAAACAACAAGGTAAAAATGGGGAACCTACTTCCACTCATACATATAAATGAGAAGTAAAAAACCCTTTGGTTTCCTTAATTTTCTCTGTTCTCTGTAAGGGAGGGTAAGTGGCCAACATTTTTTTCCCCCTTTTTTTTAGGAAGCTGCTCTATTTCTTTTGTTTTGTCATTTTTCCATTTTGCTTCTGAAAGGTTCTGAAACTCGAAGGATGCCAAATGGAAATGAAAATTTTCCTTCTTGTTTCATAGACTGACTGGTGGTGTTTTGTAGCTGGATTTATTTTTCTATCTGTGCCAACCTTCCCTGTATCTCTAACACGTTAGTGGTCACAGCGATTCTGTGCAGATCTGCACGCCCAGGGGGCCAGGACCCAAGGCTGGGCTGCAGGAAGGACCAGGGGTAGTGTGAAGAGGGCTGCTGGAGTGAACTGACAGTAGACTTATTAATGGGAGAGGAAGTGTCTACATCTATTTAACATGCACGGGAGCATCACAGAGCGGTGAGCACCAAATATGTAAGATGCCTATAGGGACATTTTTAGTGCCATGTGTAGTGACATTCTCGGTCTTCCTTTCTGTGGTAGGAGTTTAGTCAGTGAGCCCTCGGGGCATGGGTGGTATTAGTCAGCTTTCTCTTACTGTAACATTTACCCGAGATAATCAGTGCATAAAGAGCAAACGTGCATTTTGGCTTACAGTTTCAGACGTCTCAATCCATGATCGCTTGGCTCCATTACTTTAGGATCCACGGCAAGGCCAGGCTGCATTGGGGCTGGAGCGTGCACTGGGGCAAAGGTGCTCACTCTGTGGCAGCAGCAAACCAAGGGACATGGGGAAGGTCTGGTGTCCTGATGTTCCCCAAGGGCACAGCGCCCCCACTCCTCCTACTAGGCCCCGCCTCTTAAAGGTCCCACTATCTCACCAGCACTGAGGGATAGGGACCAAGTATTTAACACACAGGGGCCTTCAGGGGACATGCAGGGGCAAACATGGCATTAGCCAAGGGTGATTCGTTTTCCTCTTCGGCTTGCTAAGTCTTCCAGCTGACAAGAGGATGGCAGAGGAAGCCTCTTCCAGTGTCTGCTGGTCTCCAAGGCACTAAAATACCAGGGTGCCGTATTTTGGGGTGAAATTCTTGGGCTCCTTCACGGGTAATAACAGATACCTTCTCTGCTGTCTGCACTCTCTCCCCAGAGTGTTCACACTTTCAAATCTTGAATTGAAATAGTTGATTTAGGCCCAAGAAAACCTGTTCTGTTTGAAGTATCATCGAACTTCAGATCTAAGGATCCTAAGATGGCGCAGTGAGAGCGAGGTTGAGGAAGGAGGCCTGTGGTGTAGACCATGTGATGCGTATTATTTACTGAGTATGTGTCGAACCTATGTGAATACCACATAGGGTATTTAAAGCTGTTCTAATGCAAAAGTGTGGAGCTGTGAGCAATGGGAGAGACATTCTAGCACTGGCCTTGTTAAGAGTATGATAGGCAGGTGTTTTGTTTTCAGCTTAACCTCGTCTAGGTAGTTAACTCAGATACAGTATCATGTCACACAAGACTTCTGATCAGCTTCCTGTGGATCGGAAGTGTTCACCAAGCTGGTGATTTGAGGATTTTGTCTCATTAACCAAAGGGAATTATCTTCCCACTATATCCTCCTCTGTGAACAACTTACCATCTGATAATTACACTAAAAATTCACCTGAAAAGGATAATGCTGTCCTATAAAATAGATTATTCTCCGTCCTCTGGATAATCTACTTAAGCCTTATTTTGGGCTTACCTAATAAATTGTTCATTCTTTTTTTTTTTTAACTCAGAAACTGTTACATATTATCTTCCTTATTGCACATATGCTATCATTAAAGGCATGAAACCATTGAGCTAATGAATGTTCCAAATCTAAAATTAATTTCAAAAAGGCTATTGTGCCAATTAGATTCAATAATATTATAGCAGTAGAATTTCTTCAATTACCCCCCCACCCCAGTTCTGGGGGATCAAACTCAGGGACTCCCACATGCTAGGCAAGCAGTCTGCTCTGCCCTTTGTGCCCAGCCCAGCCACAGAGTGTTGGAGCTTGGAGAATTCCTGCAGACCGTCTTGTTCAGCCTTCTTACTGGGGGGAAACTTGAGGTCCAGAGAAGCAAAGTGATTCGCTCCAGGAAGTTCCTGGCCACTTGGCTTCAAAACACAGCTGAGCGCTCTCTGGGAGGCAAGCTGCTCTTCCACGCCTCAGGGCGGGAAGCCCAGACAGCTGGTTCCTCAAGAGCCAGGCTCTTGTCTTAGCGCCTCAGGGACCCACCCTTGACGCCAGCGTGTCCCCTCTGGACCTTGTGTCCTTGCCTGGGAAACAGAGGTTGGTTCTGAGAGCAGATGGTTCTGTAAGCACTTTCTGGTTTTCCGTGCACCATCACACGGGCATCCGTGGAAGAGTCTCAGTGACCAGGGAGGCAGGACAAGTGCCTTTCAGCCTCACCCATACAAGAGCCGCGCCCCCAGCGAGGCCCCAGCAGCAGGCGCCGGCGGACTCGCAGCCAGCCCAACTCCAAATCGTTTGTTCTGTGCTTTACCCGCCATAGCTGCTGCAGCAGGCAATGTCTAAGGTCCCTGATGGTCAGCGCTAGGAAGCAGGAAGATGAGAACGTCAACCCCTACAAGGTGGAAGACCAGGAGGCACAGAACTGCAGCTGTGTGGGTACACACGTGCCTTCGCCATCGCGTCTCTAAGAAGAATTCCAGATTCATGATAAACCCTTCCAGGAGAAGAAAAACAAATGTTTTTTGCTACTCATCCCAGGTCCATGGTCAGGACCCTGACCGCAGATGAACAGAGAAGAGCATACAGCTTCATTTAGTAAGTTTCGTATGACATGGGAGGCTTCACAAGGAAATGAAAACCTGAGGACGTGGCTAAGCCTGTGTATTCTCGGGCTCAGCTCCGCGCAGAAGTGGGTGGTGACGAGGAAGAGCGAGCGCACGCAGGCCTCGGAGCTGATGAGACGAGGCGGGGAGGGGCGTGTGGAGGCTGTTAGCTCGGATTCTCTCCTTCCGCCCTGTGTCTTCCACCCTGCCACCCTTTTCCCTCCCGCAAGTGAGGGCCTTAGGGCCAGCGTCAGGGGAAGGGCAGAACGCCCTTGGGGGGTTTTATGATCTGCTTCCGGGACAAAGGGCAGGAGAAGTCCAGAGAGACTTCCTGTTTCTGCTTTCTTAAATGCCTTTAGCAGAAAATATTCAAGACCCCCATACACTATGTGTTGGGGTAGTGTATCCTACACTCTATCACCCTCGTAATTTATCACTGGCAGAGTTGAAAAGAAAATAACTAAGCGGGGGATGGGAAAAGGTTGACCAATGGACACCGAATTAGTAGCAGTTGGACAGAAGCAAGACATTCTGGGGCGCCTGTAGGTAAAAACAACGGACTGTGCGTTTTCAAAAGCTAGAAGAAAGGATTTGGAAGGTCTTTTGTCCATAAAGCTATAATAAATGTTTGAGGAGAGAACTATATTTAATCGATTTAAACACTATACAGTGTATATATTATTGAAATACCACATGACACCCCATAAATATGTATAATTTTTATGTCTCAATATATCAGTTAAATAGTAAATTTAATTTAAAAGTACTTTTAGCCAGCTGGGCATGGTGGTATACATCTGTAATCCCAGTTACTTATGAGGCTGAGGCAGGAGGATTGTGAGTTCAAGGCCACCCTGAACTACATGGTGAGACCCTTTCTCAAAAAATAAAATGAACCAGCACAACCTGCATGTGTTACATGCCTGTGATCCCAGCACTTGTGAGGCTGAGGCAGAAGGATTGCAGTAGGTTTGAGCTCAGTTTGGGCTATGTGGGAGCCAAAAAAAAAAAAAAAAAACTAAAAACAATTTTATCAGCTACTTTACTTTATTTATTTATTTATTTATTTATTTGTGGAATCAGGAATTGAACTCACAACCTCGCACCTGCCAGACAGGCGCTTAAGCCATTGGCCCAAACTCCTGGCCCTCCAAAAACAATTTTTAAAAAATTTTTTTTAAATTTATTTGTTTCTTTTTGCTAAGTGTCGTGGCTCCTTCCTGTTAGCTGAATGGCTAAGGAGGAGGATCACAAATTCAAGGCTGGTCTGGCCAACATAGTAAGACTCTGTCTCAAAATAAAAATATAAAAACTCTGGAGAGGTAGTTCAGTGGTAGTGCACAAACCCAACATGTGTGAAGCCCTTGGTTTGATCACCAGCCCTGCAAAGAAAATTTTGTTTTTCAAAAAGAAAATAATTTATATTGTGATTATAGTTAGACACATAGGACTGTGTCTATATTAACTTTTTTTTCCCCAAGCAGTTCAGAAAATCTAGAAACCACAGCAGGCAATTGGCCTTGAACCCTAACCTCAGTGATTGGCCCCTTCCTTGTCCCAGGCAAGTAGGGAGTGTCTGTCCCTGGCCAACTCCTCCTTTGCAACTTGATAGCAATTCTCTGGTCCCCAAATAAGGGCCTGGCTGAGAGCAGGGAATTCTCTGAGAATGGGGAGAGAACAATTTCTCTCTGGCTGTAGTGTGTAAAACATGACCAAATGCCACCGAGCAGCTCTTAAATCACTTATATTTCCCTTTTTTACGATGCCATTGCAAATTAGCTATTTTTTTGCATTTGTAATTAGAGGCTAGAACAGATGGGGAGGTTGTGGTGAAGGGAGATAAATCTGAGGCAGTAACCGGGGCTGCGGGCGGCAGCGGCTGCTCCGTGTCCCTCTGCTCGGATTCATGCAGGAGCCGCCCGGAAGCCGAAGCTCTGGGCCCTAGCTGGGGGTCCCCTCCTCCTGTCCTGCTTCTTCCTTACCTTTCGGGAGGCTCCTGCTTACCAATCTGAAGTCCCTCCCCACCACAGATCCCTTCCGTTCTCCTCTTGATTTGGAACAGATTAAACTCTCACCATCGTATATGGACTCTGGGAATCGGTTTAAAAGTCACAACAGGAAGCGTTTTCCAACCAGAGCTGAGCAGAAATCGAGGAGCCTGTCAGAGAGAGAGAGAAATTGAGAGACAGAGAGAGAGAGAGAGAGAGAGAGAGAGAGAGAGAGAGAGAGAGAGAGAGAGAAAGAAGGGTTGTGGCTCATTATCAATGCCGTGTTTTGTCTGGAAACGATTTCTAACGGAACGATCGGCACATGCATGTCAGGCTCGGAGCACGGTGTCTGCACACGGCGGTTACTTCATACACACTTGTGAAGAGATGCCCGACCCAGGGGATAATATATTTAGGAGCTCCACAATCATTTTGTTGGATGAGGCTGTTCCTGAAGAATGCAATCAGCCCAGGGATTCAGCTGTCATTAGCCCCAGTGCGAGAGCCAGACAGGAGTTGGTGCTGGCTCGGGGTCTGGGCTCCTCCCTGCCCCCAGCTAGACTGCAGGACAGTTCACCTCGCTTCTTTCCCATAGCATCACATCCAGCTGCAACCAAGAAATAGAAAGGCCCCTGAAAGTAGAAGGAGAACTTTCCAAGAGGCCCGGCTCTTTTTTCAACCTCCCAGGAAGAGCTTTACGCCTGGGATATTGGATAGCAGCGTGGGTCCGGTTAACACATCCCTCCCACCACAAATCACCCGGGTGCATTCTTAGATGACATTGGCCAAATCAACTCTTGGCTAGCAGGGCACTGGCTTTTGTTGAAATATAAAATGAGGATGGGGAAACCAGATCTAAGACCTGGTTGTGAGAATCTGGAACTGGTCTGAGATTCATTTGGAACCCCGTTTCTATTCTCCCTGCTGTGAAAATATAATTCTGATTCCATGGCGTGTGATAATAATACCACACAGATTTCCCTAATAACCATTCCCACCCAGCCGAAGCCAGTCTGCAGGAGTTCCCCACAGCCAACAGCTGAAGGAAGATGTTTTCCCTGGTAGCAAAGAGCAGGTGTTTGTAGGCGGAAGTCTCCCATGAGTAGGACACTTTGAGTTATGATACTTTATACTCTGTCTTTGTAAACTAAAATCTTACATTTGTTACCAAGTGGAGAAAACAGTATTAGAAAGGAGTTTTTAAAAAGAATAGACTACTTGCGGGGACTGGTTTGAACTTCTTAAGCGCATTCACCATGATACACAGCGTAGTAGGGGGAAATGTATGTATGTATTTATTGCAGGGCTGGGGAGGGAACCCGGGGCTTTTCTGCAAAGTTCTGTCCCAAGGAGACTGCCGACGGAGCCTGCCTGGCATGCATGCGGCATTTGTTAAAGGAGGCGGCCATATCAGTCTGGCTCCCTGGTCCCAGATACTTGCATCTGATCACAAATTGCGTGTGTTCTCTGGCATCCTTCCTGTTCTAACCCAGTTACTGGTCGCTTCGGCTCATGTGCCCAGGTTTGTCGGCTTGCTGCTGACCAAATCAAGGGGGTCATTTATTTCAGTAAAAAGGAAGGATTTATTCAAAGCTAGCTCTGAGGAGGTGGAGGGGCCTCATCCTGCCAATCACCATTCACCAAGTATGTGTGTGCTGCTGTCTCTTCTAGCAGGGAGTGGAAGGAAAGGGTTCAGCGTCCCCGGGACCCAGACCTCGCCTCTCCCTGCACCGTGGCCTCCAGGTGCCCACTCTGCATGGTCTGTCCATTCCTCAGGGTGAGGAGAGGTGAGGGTAGTGGTTTATGCCGTAGACCTGAGGAAGTTTAGAAAAGCTACTTATTTCTAAAGGAAAAAAAAATCTGACTTTTAAAGTTCCATTTTGCAGCGCTGTGCTAGAAAGATGCAGAAAGTCATTGGTCCCCTCCAGGCAGGCTCTAGACAGCCAGCGACACCGGCTCACAGCCCTGCCCTGGGCAAAGCTGGTCACTCCCTGCCTTGTTCACAGGCTGGTGGCCTGGGTCTTAGCTGTCCTGCCGCAAGGAGACACAGAACAAGGATTGGTGGCCTGGTGGCCACTGGGTTGGCTTTTCCTTACCTTCCTCAGTTTACCCTAACAACATCCACTCATTCCCAGCTCTCTGTAACCCCAAGTCCAAGGGGGATTGGCCACACTTTTCACTGGGGTGCACAGGCCAGGGCGAAGGCAGCTTCAGCAGGACAGAAGGAACCAGCGGTGGAAACCACCCCTGTTCTCCCATTTAGCCTAAAACAACGAAGTCCTAGCTTTGGCTGCTGGCGAAAGAAACAAGACAGGTCACTTTTGCTTGGTGCGAGCTTTCCACCGTTAACAACTTAGAATGTGCCGCGAGCTCTGTGTCCTCCAGGGACGTCTGGAAGCGTGTGGTCATGGCCACTCTGTCCTTCTGCAGGTCACAGTGTGCGGCCTTGGGATGATGTCCTATCCTCATTTCACAAGCACTTCTGCACGGCTGCGATCTAAGGTGGCCGTTTCAGTGGCAGGATGGCACGGTATCTGCAATCTAGAGTCTCTCCGAGAGGTTAGAACGACACACAGAAAAATGCTCCCGGTGGTTTTCCATGACATGGGATTTCAGATTCTGTCTCTTTTTGTCTTTTCTTTGTGGTTTTCTGTATTAAATTTTCTCTATCCAATAATATTACATTCATATTTAGTAGAAAATCGAAACTTGTTTCTCACAGTAATTTTATTATTTTGGAAACAGTTATTTTTCATAAAGAAGTCACTTATGTTGACATGAAATGGGTTATTTTTAAATGAATTAAAATACTGAAATTTCCCTATTTAAATTTTACAGCCCAGTAAATAACGATAGGTAAAATCTACAAGAATGGATATTTCTTTCTTTGTTTGGTTGTGGGGATTTTTTTTTTTTTTTTTTTTGCGATGGTGGTGGCACTGGGTCTTGACCTCAGGGCTCATGATTGCTAAGGACACATTTGACCACTGAGCTGCACTCCTGGCCCCCTAAAAAAAAGTAACTCTTTAACATCTTCAATAATTAGACTATAAAGGGAGGGGGTCCAGGAGGCAAATCTTTAAGGACCATGTGCACAGTATAGTGCGTGCAGTAAGATTTGGAGGTGAATCTAAATTCAGGCTCCATTTCTGTCTCTTACCTGACAGTACTTTTTGTGAGTTTACTTAAGTGTGTGCTCCAAAATTAGGCTGGGTTCATGGTTCTGGCTGCAGCTTGCGGGCGTCTGACTTCAGGCAGATCACTTTACGCCCTTGGCAGGATCCGCGAAGCAGTCGCTTCCTCAGGTTCCTGTGAGCGTTTTTTTGTTTGTTTGTTTGTTTGTTTGTTTTTTGAGGTAAGGTCTAGCTATGCAGTCCAGGCTGGCCCTGGGTCATGATCTCACTGTGTCAGCCTCTCCAGTGCTTGGATTATAGGCACGCACCACCGTCTTTCACCATGGCATCAGACTTTTTAAATGCCTACAACGATACCCAAACACAAGAGCTCAGTAAATGCTAACAACTCGAACCAGTCCAAAAAGAGTTTCAAATGAGAAAAAGGGCCTTCCCTTTTCATCTCATGGTTAAAACTGTCAACAGTAAAACATGATTTTAAAGGCACTGAACGCTATCACCAAATGCACCCTTCTCTGGCCTCACCCCCTGCTTCCACTGGGGAGGTGCTGTCATCAGAAGAGAAGCTGTGATGCTAAAACAAAAGCATAAAACTGCTAGTCAAGTGTGGTGACACACACCTGTACTCCCAGTATCCCGGGAGGCTGAGGCAGGAAGACCGGAAGTTCAAATCCGGTCTGAGAAACTGAGCAATTGATCAGTACCCTGTCTCAAAATTTTAAAAGAGCTGAGGATCTAGCTCAGTGGGAAGGCTCTGAGTTCAAACCTCAGGACAGCCACAAATAAAAAATAAAAATTGCAGGTTGGCAGAGCAGTCTGGGAAGACCTAGGAGACCCAGCCAGGCCAAGGGATACCCAGGACCTGCTGGACCCATCCAGCATTCCCCAAGAACGCCTGAGCGTGATCCCTCCCTGTCTCGGCCGCACCGTGTGCTCTGCTGAAACGCCACTTTCCGATGTCTGCGAGTCCCGGTCCCCGGTCCGACCAAAACATTATTGTTCCTGCCTCCCTGCCTCTTCCCTCTCTCCTCCCCTCCTTCTTTGTTCTCTCTCCGCCGGTTGTCTAGCCATTGCTTCCCCTCAGTCCCTCCCTTTCCTCCTAAATCCCTCCACAGCCTCTCCTCTTGGAGCCGACCATACCCCCCTCTGTCCAGTGAACCCGCGAAGGCGTCCGGGATCACTCCAGAGCCTGGGGCGGTGACGGGCGCGCGTGTTGGAAGCCTCGGATTCTGAGGCCGGCTGCTCAGCCCCGGCAGCAGCTTTTACTGGGCTAGGTGAACTATTTTGAGGACTTGGGCGCCCCCCAGTGGTATTTTCATTCTGCCAACTCCCACAGAAACAAGACCTCTTCATCCAGAGACAAACAAAGGTGATTCCAGTTGGAATAAAAGGAGGTAGACAAAATAACGATCATGTTGTAATAATGCATCAGAATCGTCAAAACCCCTGATACCGCACTCCTTACAAGAACGTAAACAGAGTAAAAAGCAAGCACAGAGCCGCAACACTGTACAATGTTTAGCCTGTCTAGAGCTCCCCAACACAGAGGCAGGGTGCAACAGAAGCAGAGTGGCCCTAACCACAGATTCTGGCTCCCTCAATTCTGGAGACCTTAGTTTCTTTAAATGAAGATTGTCCCACTCGAAAATTTCTTCTGTACCATCAACCAAGGATGCTAGCAAATTGCTTTAACTTGTAACTTACAAAGTCGGATTGTCATAACCTAGAACTCTCTGGGACATATTCTGAAATCATAAAAGCGTAAGCCCGGATAAAGCAATATGTTATTGTATCAATAATTCATGCAATCCTGTTCAAGTACAATTTTAACAGACATTAGTACACATGTGAACTGGTCGGACATCTCCATTAATAACTAATAATTCTGCTTAGCCGGGTGTGGTGGTGCACGCCTGTAATGCCATTATTCAGGACGCTGAGGCAAGAAGATCGTTGCAAGTTGGAGATCAGCCTGGGCTAAAAAGTGAGCTCAAGTCCAGCCTGAACCACATAGCGAGACTCTTAAAAAAAGAAAAGGTAGAGAAGAGAAAAGAAAAGAAACAGAAACAGAAGCAAAACAAAACTCTGCTTGTCCTAAGAAGTTATGTAGACCATTCCTGAGTTGCAGTCTCAAGTTCAGGGTAGCTTGGGGATAATATTACCACTTAGACATTTTTGAGGTAACCATAGTAGAGGCTTAAGAGCTCCTGACAAATGGTGGGACATAAATATGTGACCTGTGTGACTATTTTTTAATAGGTTCGCATAGACAGTAATTACTCTTCGGTCTTATTTGGGCCGTGCTAATTCCTACCTTGTTCAAATTGATTTGATTTGAGGCCTCTGGTTGCATAGTGACAACACAGAAACTAAGAGGAATAGTGATATTTTCTGAGAAAGAACAATTTCTACGCCTGTTCCAGAAGAAGAACTAGGCATTTGCGACAGGATGGTGGTGGCTACTCCAAGTATAGAGGGAAACCAAGGCAGGTTGTCAAGGACTGCAACCTCCGGGCACCAGCCTTTTCCCCAGTAATTATGCATCTCATTAATAGAAGAAACCACAAAGTAAGGCAAAGGCTCTCAGCCGCTTGCAGCTATTCCTGGAGGGAAAGCCCAGACAGATCTGGTAAGAGTGCTGAAGCCAGCACTTACCTTTTTAACTGCACATTCTGCTGTAAGATTCTTGTCCCAATTTTATAGGAACCATTGTAAAATGCAGACATGGAAATGTACTGAAAATAAGGGCCCAGTGAGGGAAGGCAGAGATAGAGTGTCTCAAGTGCTAAAATACTTTAGTCTGGAGTACTGTGACTTATTATATCTGGTTCATTGTCTCTCGTATGGGCTGGCCCATGTTCATGCATCTTTCCACAAGACTGGCTCCCAACCACCCAATTTATCACACCATTATGTAATTATAAAGAGCCAAGTAATTACACCATTAACTAAGGCCAAGGAGTTGTGACCCCCATCCCCCAAACAAAAAGTAAAGTGGGCTTCAGTGTTCCATCCGGGAACAACCTCTTTGCATTAGCTAAGCCGGGAAGGACTCTAGCCCAAGAAACTAAAGTATGTTCACTGCTCTCCTTGAATGACTGCATTCCAGACATTTGGTCCTGCCCTGGACTGATGGAGGCCTGATTGCCTAACTTCACTGGACACCAGAGTCATCTACAGTCGTGTCATAAGTTGACCTGGCTTTCAAGGTGATCAAGTCAGTAGGTCTGGGGTAAGACTTGAGAATCTGCATCTGTAACGAGTTCCTAGGTGATCCTGACTGCCATGGTCTGGGGCCACCTGTTGCGAGCCGTTGATCTAAAATTTGCAAAATTAGCCACGTAGGCTAGCCTGACTTTCTTTCCCAATATTTGCTTACCAAGAGGCACTGACAGTGCTACTCAGTCCCGAAAATTTTATCGTGCTGACTTACAGCCGAAGGAGCTATGTGGATTTGAGAAGGTCTGCATTGAAAACTTTTTATTAATTTCCACTGTAGCCTTATTAATACCCCAGAGGGATTATGATCCGAAGCAAGAAAAGCACTAATTTGTAAAATGAACCACCTTCCAATGACTGCCACTACCTCACTGAAGGTATTTAAACCAAGTAAAAGGAAGCTCAACTGTTTTTCCCCCTCTTACTTTGTACACTGAATGTATTA
Source organism: Dasyprocta punctata (assembly GCA_004363535.1). Classification (NCBI taxonomy): domain Eukaryota; kingdom Metazoa; phylum Chordata; class Mammalia; order Rodentia; family Dasyproctidae; genus Dasyprocta; species Dasyprocta punctata. The sequence goes on from RJWM01008756.1 coordinate 42,381, forward strand.
AATGTCAGCAGAATCTCTAAGATGTCTGAGATCAAGATTGAAAAGTAAAGAGTTAAGATCTAAATGTAGCAATTCAATAGCAAGAAGAGAGGTTTAGAAGCACATGATAGCTTCATTATTCTAAATTGCCCATTTTAGTACAGGATTCTAAAATTGGAAAAGAGATAGCGAATTCTACCTATATCTGTATCTAAATGGCTCTCTCACTCCTCTAGTACTGCAGAACTATAAATCGATGGCACAAAGGGACTGATGTGTAATTCTGTGTGTGTGCTCAGTGGCTTTGTCCACTGAGGGTGCCTCACCCATGAACTCTTCAGCCAGGGCCTTGCGGGCTGGTCCCTCAGCAAAATGCTTGGTCCCAATCCATCTTCATGCAGTGACTGCTGTCATTGTCATGGTCAATGACAGCGACGATAAACTGTGAACCATCTCTGTAACTGTCTAGCTCACAGCTTAGTGATTGGACTTTTTAAAAAAAATCATAGGATGAAGACATCCAAGTTCAGTTCTAGGTTAATTTCTGATTCCCATTAAGAATTCTACTGGACTAGTTCACTGGTAAACTTTATGTTGTGCAAAATGTTTTTTTTTTTTTTTTTTTTTTTTTTTGTACTGGAGATCAAACTCATGACCTCACACTTGCCAGGCAGGTGTTAGTGCTGCTGAGCTAAATCTCTGGCCCATGCAAAATCTTTAACTTGTGAATGTTATAGGTGTATTAGGCTGAGACTGGGTTTGGGGAGGGTAATGGTCATATTTTCCTTAAGGGTCAGGATTGTAGATCTCAGGTCCAGGGAGATCATGAAGCATCAAGTCCTGGCTCGTCAGAGTGAGAGGGAAAGCAGAAGGACTTCAGGAAAGAAGCAAGAGTGGCGTCCTCACCTGCACAGACTGGGCGGGAACTGGAAGAAGCAGTGTGGAGCGGCATGAAAATCCACAGACTGAACAGTTCTGCAACCAGGGCATTCTTCCCCCTGTAGTGCGAGTATCTGAAAAGTTTAGGCTGACACCTCTCCCCACAGGGACTGCCCAGGACTGAGAAGACACTGCTTCCTGCCTGCAACTGGAGACACGGGCCCAGCTCTCAATGCCCACAGCAGCATCGCCCTCACAACGCTCGACAGAAAACAGTTGTTCTGGTGATGGACTGTCCGTCAGGGGCTGATGTGTGAGCGCTTTGCAACCCCATTACATATAACTGGTTGCTCATCCAAGCCCAGGTAGAAAGATACATGTTGAATGTGGCTTTGTAGGACTCAGAATGATGGCTCTTGCCTCCAGAAAAGAAAAACTGTCAATTGTCACATTCTGACATTATTGTTTGCACATTTATATCCCACCTTGCTCCATAAATAATTTGAAAAGCTTGATGATGCTGCATGTCACTTTAATGTAAGAAAACGTAAATAAAAAACAGTCAAGGCAATCGATTAATGTGGGTAGGATGGGAAAACATGACAAGGTCATATGCAATTTCTTAAATTGGTGACAAGGTCAGAAATTAAGAGATTGAGCTTTTCAGGAATGAAAGCAAAATAGAAGAAATGCAAAAATCTGTGTTGCCTATGAAAAGAACACATGCAGTGTTACCAGAAGAGAAGCTAGTCTCATGCATGTGTGTACCAATGGGGGGCACTCTGACCTTGGGTTCACCCCCACCCTTCCAGTTGAGCCCACCAGGGAGAGAACAGTGGAGCTGGCATCAGAAGACTGAGGGCTGACATTGGCCCCAGTTAGTTGATCCTGGGCCAGCACTGACTTCATACAAAATATAAAACCTATTCCACAGCTGCCATGAGAATTAAGCAGGGATGGAGCAGCAGAGTGCTAGTGAAAGGTAAGGCTTTCGAAAAATTGTCCCTCTATTAAAACTATTTTGGCCTTCCTTGCCATAAAGGTTATGCATGCCCGCATATCCTTGGGTCTCAGTGGTCCCTAGGCAGTCTCTAAATGTATGGATTCAAAATCAGACTGCACCCTGGAAAGCTTGTGTACTCTGGGGGTCTGGGTCTTAGCAATTGGTAACTGAAACAATCTCTAATTTTTACAGCCCTTCTTTAAGTTCAACCTCTTGACCAGTAAGTCAGAGATTGATCTGAAAAACCCATGTGCGCATTCATTTGTCAGGATGTTTTTGCCCAGTCTACTCCATCCACCTTTTCTCACCATTTTTTCTTCGCGATCCCTGCACTTTTCACAAAAGCTTGGCACATGTGGCAAGGTGTAAGGTGGGAAACTGGCACACTTTTACTTTGCTCACTCAGTTTTGGTTTTTTTTTGTTTTGTTTTGGTTTGGTTTGGTTTTTTTTGTACCGAGGATTGAACTCATGACCTCATGCTTACCAGGCAAATGCTTGAGCCACTGAGCTAAATTCCCGGTCCATGCACACTCAGTTTTTAAAAAGTCACTACTCTGTGTTCCTAATTAATGGCTTATTTTATGGAAGAAACTATTGGAAAGGAAAGAGAAACTGGGATGGGGGAAAGGAGAAAAGAAAAGAAAAAGAAATATATATATGTGTATATATACACACAAAATAGTTAAGATATACTACCAATTGCTTTAGTTCATTTGCCTATACTGTTTGATCAGTTCTTCATGCTTCTATCTTGCGATATGAGCAATTGCTTTAAAGATAACCATATGCGATGTACTAACCATTGTTACTCTCCTGCAATCTTATTTTGAAATTTTGCACCATTGTTTTTATTTTCTTCTTTAAAATAAATAAATAAATGGTTCAGTATACTGAAAGGTTTTGTAATATCAAATCCCAAATTATTAAAGATAAATTGAAAATTATAAGAAAGCCTTCCAAGTAAAGGCAAACATTTTAGCAAATTAAACATCAAAAACAGGGAGGTGGACTTTAACATAATACGCTAACATCATCGGAAGCTACTTTTACCCTGGTCTGGGTTGTCTTGGCTCTGTGACACTACTACAACAAAGGAGCTCAAACAAGACCAAAACAGAAGGGTCATCCACTTTTAGTTCTGGAAGTTTTTATCAGGTCTGCTTCCTTATCTCATGATATGGGGCCCAATCTCTCAGGGTGAGAGGTGACCAGTGACTGGAGTCCGAGGGTCCATGCCTGCATTTTGTGCACAAGGCCACCATTTGGAAAATTGCTGTCATAAGGCACTAACCACAGAAAAATGAAAATGGCGCTTTCTTCATACCGAAAGAAAGGAGATGCCTCCTATTTAAGGAATGTCTTCTCTTTATGACAATTTTCATCCCAGATCCCATGAATTTCCCTCCATTTTCGCAAGAAAAAAGAATGAAACAGAAATTATGGCATACTAAAATTTTATATATTTGAAAAAATTATGTTAGGTAAAAAAATTAATTTTTTAGATGAATTTTGCTTTCATGTTTTGTTTCATTTGCAGTGCTAGGGATCGAATCCAGGACCTCACATATGCTAGGTAAGAATTCCACCACTGGACTACCTGCCCAACCTTAATTTGCTTCTTAAAAGCCTAAATTTAGAAAGAAAAAAAAATCAGACTCATTGGATGACAATCTTTATAAAGTGAATTATGCATTCAATTGACTTGTCAAGGAACTTAAATTCTTTGAGAGTATAAGGATAGAGTCTTCCTTTAACCACTGCCTTCAGAGATACTATATTAAAGGAGGTGTCCTCCCTCCCCTAGTGATATCTTTGTCAGAACACATGATTTCTCATTAGACTCAGTTACTGAAACATATTCTGCTAAATTCAGTTTCTCCCATCCTTGACACAGGCTAGGCTTGGGATGGAGAGAAGGGCTCGGAGTATGGGGTGAAGATGGTTTAGTTTTTCCTTCTTTTTCCCACCCTAGCAGGTTGGATTTGGTTGTCAAGCAGAGGAGATGCTTACCTACTCCCAGGACTACCTGGTCACGTGTGGAGGTAGAGGGAGGCTAGGGAAGTACCTTCACCATGGCAACACACTCCCAGCACTTTATAAAGTAGCAGTGGTTATGTTAAGGAAATGTGCACAGTCACACTACTGTTATAGTTTAAATGTGGTTTGTTCTTCAGAGGTTTATGTGTTGGAAGCTGGGTCCCCAGCACAGCGGTTAACAGGCAGAGGCACCTTAAGAGATGGAGTCTAGTGGGAAGTCCTGAGGTCACTGGGGACATCATCCCTTTGGAAAGGATTAAGGTAACCTTCGTGGGACCCTAATTAATTCTCCTGAGAAGGCTGTTACAGAAAAGCAAGACTGGCCTTCTCCACTATCTGGCTTCCCGACTCAATACATGATTTCTCCTTTGCATCTATGTGCCCACCATGATGCTGCCCACCATGATGTGAAAGCCAGGGGAACCCTGCCATAGCCACTACCATGTTATTTAAACTCACAGCTCCCAGAACCCTTCACTATGAAGTACTCAGCCTCAGGTATTTCATTATAGCTATGAACAATGAATGAATATGGTTATAAATAACTAAGTGTTCATCCAAGTGCAAGGGAACAATGGGTTAGACATGTTGCTTTATGGAGCTCAGAATGATAGCTCTGCAGCCTGCGTTTGGTTTGCTCTAACACTGGCAACCTAGTCTGATGTGTTAGATTCCACATAGTGAGTTCATCCTCTTTCTCTGAATGGAGTTTAGGCCCATCTCTGGCCCCTCCATCAAAGAACAGCAGTCTCAGTGCCTTTTGACCTCACCATCAGCCCCCACTGCCAAGTATTTCTCAGGATGGTGCACCCCACTCTTGGGCTTGGTAGCTTCTGAGAAACCGCTCAGTTCTTATCTATCCCTGGGTTCCATCCTTCTTTACATTAGGCCACAGGAATGTCTAGGATACTTTCCCTTTCTCTCCAAGGAATACAGAGCAGTTATTTGGGGGTAGGGTTGTACCCCAATTCTTCCCAGGCTACTAACTGACTTAAGACTTGCTAATACAGAGGACTTTACTGGCCCTTCCCCTCAGAACTCTATACACCTGGAAGTGGCAATGGCTCCCCTGAGCATGGAAATTCATGTCAAATATAAAGAATTTTCTCAATACCCTTCAGTCTGACTGGTTAAATCTTCTGCCAGGGGACAAGTCTCCCCTTCTTGCAGGCACACCAATTTCCACAAATGATTATCTGAAGAAAAGGAAAGAATCACGCTAAAGTGGAGATAAGGAAGACAGGGTTTGTGTAAGTCCTGTCCTGGAACACATTTTACCAGATCATGAAGTAGAATTAAATAAAAGTTCTCAGGAGATAAATGAGTATTATTTCACTTCTCTCAAAGATGTTTATGCATTAAAATTTTTAGAATAATAACTTCAACTAGAATTAGACCCTGATTCCCCTCTTAGTGGAAGGCCCCTAAAGTTAAGTTGCTAAAGTTTACATGGAGTCTGGGAACTGGCACTGTGCACAGGCCCCTGGCAGACTGAGAATGACTAGTCTCAAACCTCTCCACATGAGTCAGCGCCATTTGTGGACCAGGGTTAGAGAGAACAATGGCTGCAGCAGCAACCAAGCCCAGTCTGGGAACTGGCACCATGTGCAGGCCACATTTGGACTGGGAACAACCAGAACCCAATGTCTTCCAGAGCAAGGGCTGGAAAACAAGAAGTACCATCCCCCCCTCAAAAGACCAGCTTATTTGAAGAAACACAGGCTGTGATGATAGCTATCAAGGTGAAATGCAATTGTATTCCTGTGGTGCTTTGGTGTTTCACTAAAATTGCAGGGTTAGGGCCAGTGTTCTGATCATAGGGTCATAGGATATCGTTAAGCAATGTGTCATCTGGGGGGCGTCTCCTTCTGAGGGTTGCAGCCATTGTTGATTCCCTATGGTCTTGTTTTGAGGTCTTATATTGTTTCCATTGTTTTGTTCGGTTGGCTTTTATTGTCTTTTGTTTTGTTTGATTATGTTAAATCCTATGGCAGGAGAAGCTATTTCAAGGATAGCAAAATATATTATGGTAGCAATTTTGGATTTACTATTAGCTTGCTTTGAGGTCCTTAATCACATTCATTGTTTTGTTTTTATTGTTTCTATTCTATTCTGTTCTGTTTGATTTATACTGTATCCAAAGTTATCTGCAGCTGTTTGGAAGACATCAAAAGGCATTATGGTAACTACTGTTGATTTCATAATGTCTTGAAGTCCTGTACCTCTTACACTGGTTTGTTTTCATTGGTTTTATTCTGTTATATCCTCTTTAAAATAAAATCTAAAAAAATAAACTGAAAATTTTACATGAAGAAGAGAAAGAACTGGTATATGTGACCCTCCACACTGCCATTGTTTATCACTGAGTGCTACGATCTCTTTCGTTACTCCAGAGCCACAAAATCTGTCAGCCTTACAGAAGAAAGTGCCCTTACCCATCTTGTCTTACAACACGGAAAATGGCTGCATCCCACGTCCTGAGAGGGGACAATGGGAGATTAAGAAAAAGGTAGACAACCACTAAAAGGAAAGGTGGGATCAGATGGGACCTGACCTCTCTGATGGAGAGGCAGTGACAGCCCAGCACAGTCTGTCTTTGTGACTTTATCTTGACTTTCACAAGATCTTTTTTTAAAGTCTCATCTCCCCTTTCAAATGGGAGATTAAGATTCAGTACTAGAAGTTATAAAAATCACAGTTTACTGCAAATTATATCCATAACTACAGGAATCTCTGAATAATGTGGGTCAGAGGCTAGAGCTAAAGTTGGGCTTGGAGTAGGCTGCTTTTAAGGAACTCCATGGCGTAAACACTTGAATGAAGTATTAAGCAGAAGGAGGTCTTCACAATCTTCTGGTTTTCTAGGGAGACGAAAATGCACAAGATTAGCACTGTAGAAAGCATCCTGAATCAGCGGCAGTCCCCCACTTCCACACAGTTGGTCAGGAAAGATGCAAATATTTGATTCCCACCCTATCTGTTCCTCACAGAAGCAGTCTCAGGGCATAATGAACCACTGTGCATGGAGCCAATTGGACCAGCAAATTCCGAGCCTCAACTATTGGTTGTAGAACCTAAGGCAAGTTGCTCACCTCTCTGAATTTAAACTTCTCTATCATGAAATACGGATAGTGTGGTAGTCAACTTTCTGTCATGATACAGAATACCTAAGATAATCAACTTATAGAGAAAGAGAATTTGTTTTGGCTCATGATTTTAGAGGTTCCATTTCATGCTCAATTATCTCTGATGTTTTTGGCCCATGGTTAGCATCACACCGTGGTGGAAATGTCTGGCATAGCAAAACTATTCATCTCACAACCAAGTCAAAAGAGAGCAAGACAGGAAGAGATGAGGGGCTGACAATTCCGTTTAAGGACACACCTAGTGGCCAGAAGACCTCCCCATAGACCTTATCTCTTAAAAGTTCCACTGCCTTCCAATAGCACTGAGCTGGCACCCAGAACTAGCACCTTGGCCTTTGGGAACATTCTAAATCCAAACTCTAGCAGACAGTAATGATGTCTATTGTATTATCGAAGTTGGATGACAATCCCTGACTCATTGTTAAGAGTTTTAATGAGATCAAGGATGCCTGAGAATTAATAGAGTGCCTGAGATTCAGATAATGGTAGCTACTGGTTCTTATTTATCAGCTAGTCTAATTCCTGCAAATAACCTGCTTGCTCTTTTCTCTGCATCTGTTTATTTTGCTACCGTTGCTTCGAATGGTCCTTCCAGTTTCACAAATTTTCTTTCCGTATGTTCCACAAACTCCTGTGAAGCAATTCCTGATTTTCGCAACTTATCCACACTTAAGTTTTCTTTTATGTGAATGTACATCTTGACCACCTAACTTAATTAGAGACACCACGAGGATTGAAATAATGGCATGTTTTTGTTTTAGGACCTTACACAAACAGTTAATAAATACTTGTGATCTGAAGTCCTTAAATGATGTCAAAATTACACCACTGAGAGTGTATAGATGAGGCCTCTTTAATTTATAATTTGAAAGCATAAAGTTCAATACAATTTGTAAATAATGAGGAATCAAGAAGCAAGTGATTTTTATTCAAGTGAAGATGATTTATTTACAAAGGCATGAAAATAGGTGATACCCTGAGTAGATAATTGCTAGATCCATGCGAACATGGCTTTCAGAAAAATAACGTGTGATGTTCTGCTTTTCAGTTTGAAAGTTAATCATCCAAAAGCCCTAGACAGATCTAGGTAAGTGAAGAAAAATGAGGTACAATGTAATCAAAATAGACTGTGATGGCCTGCTTATTCAGCTGTTAAGCCAGACAGTAAAATGGATACTTCAAAATAAAATATATGCATTCATTATAACATAAACTGAATATTTTTAATTAAAACATGGGACTTTAGAGCAATAAGCTAAGCATTAAGAAATAGAATGCATTGCTATAATCAAGATAAAATGCCAAGATCCCTTTAGTCATCTCTAGTTTACTGTAGCCCTCCCCTAGAGTTCTATGGTTTATAGAACTCATTTAAAAAACAAATCTGCCTCTAATAGAACAAGGAAACTAGAAACGGTAAGTCTTTCTTTTGCATAGGAAAGCATAAAGAATCTGCAGTAGGGAACAGGGACACAACTCAGTAGTAGATGCTTGCCTAGAATGTGTGAAGCCCTGAGTTTGAGCCCCAGCACAACCCCCAAAAAATCCGCAATAAAGACCAGAAACACAAGCTATGAATCTATCTGCTTCCCATCTTGTAGGAGGATTTGGGCAGAGCATCATTCTTCATGGACTTCATTTGCCTAAAATGCAAGCAAAGAAATTGAATTTGGTGATTTGTAAGGTGCTCCTCCTCTAACATTCAACAAAACAACTGTGTCACTTTGGAAGGGAACACTCCTCTACATTACATGCTCAGTGTTTGACTATTATCACTAAGACTGATGGATCCTTGAAACGGTATCAGGATTATTATGCACCCGTAATGGGTTGACTACTCTCTAGTTTGGTGGTGGAGTGGGCAAGGTTGAAGGTAAGGTTCCACTTTAATCATGATTGAATTTGCAAGATAGACCATAAAAATTTTACTTGGAAACAAAGAAATTTACTAGAGTAAACAATGAATCCGAAACTTTGGGGAAGTTAGGAAGCTTGAGTGGAGGTTCCTTGGCCTTTTCTGAGGAAGACACAGGTTTCCGAGACCACTCTTGAGTAATGAAAAAGAGAATTATGCCCTGTAGGGGTATAAGCAGGGAGCTGGAACAAAATTAAAACAAGCAAGTTCCATGCTAGCTACATTTAGCTAGGCTTTCTAGCTGTTCATATACATAAATCCTTCTTTGTTTTTCCATAAATGAACTTTTACTATATGTAGACTTACTGGTGTATAAAACTTTTTCGAAGTTGCCAGAATTCCAGAGTGCATATAAGCAAACTGTGAGTCCTTCCTTTTAAGAGCAATTGTGGGGAAAAAAGGACCTGAATGTAGAAAAGAGTGTGTGGAAGAGCAGTAGAAATTATTTTTGTGGCATCCTAGAAAAATAAACCAACAAAAAAAAAATATGCTCTCTCCAAAATATGAGGCTTATGTTTCTGAAAACCCCTAAGCTGACTTGGCTGTGGACATGAGGAAGTAACAAGACTCAGACTCACCCTCTGGGATGGTTAATCTCTGTGGTCAATGTGATTGGCTTGAGAGACAGCTTGGCAATTAGTAAAGCACACTTCTGAGCATGTCTGGTGTGTCGGGGGGTGTGGCCTTGGGGACTATATCTAGTCCCTGTTTCCATATACTCTGGCTCTTCTCTTTTTTTGCTCTGATTCCTGACTGCTGTGATGTGAGCGGATTTCCTCTGCCTTGAACCTGTGCCACGATGTTTCTGATTTGGAGTCAGTTAACCATGGACTGACACCTCTGAAACTTGGAGCCACCCCTAAGTCAAGACACCTTTAAACTGCAGGTATCAAGTATTTTGTCACAGCAACAAAAAGGTGACTAATACATCTTCCGAACATAAAAACTGCAAACGCATGAAGCATCTGTTTTCAAGCAATAGAAAACAGACGGCATATGATCTTTTGAAAAAAGGGAATAGGACATTCATCCTGCCATTCCACCTGGGAGCATTTTCCACACTGTGGCATAGGAAGATGAATCCTGAATAGACAGCAGTGGGGTCACTAGGCTGAGGAAGCAGAGATAGGGAAGCTATATTTTGAGAACACTGTAGTCAAGGGAGCTTCTCTGAGAATGAGCTGCTGAAATCTTGGATTTTCAGAGTCCCTTAAATCCTTGAGTCTTTGGCTGAAGATTAAGTTGTGTATGGGCAAATGGAGACCGTGAGACACAAAACAGCTACCAGAGGTCTCTGAGCACAACAGAGATTGCAGAAGTCATGCAGGGCTGGAAGATGCTGCAGTTCCAACCTGCTAGAAGTGAGAGAACTAACTGAACAACTTAGGTATTCAGTTGAGGGCCAAGATAGGAAACCACCTCTGGGGATAAAATTGGGCAACTGTGAGTTACCTGTGCAGCTAAGCTCCCTGAGGAAATGGATGGTTATGGTCCTAGCTATGTATGTGCCCAGCTATGATGTAACATCAGCAGAGCACGGCTGACTAGGAAAGCTCTGCCAGAACTCCCCTCATTCTTCTTTGATCACTATTCACCCTCTTAATCATTGCTTTGCTTCTGCAATCTCACTTTGCACTGATTTCCAATAAAAAATTGCCCTATAGGAAACAAAAAATATAAAAGTAGGAACAAAGTTTTGTTCTTGGCTCTCAAGGAGACATCAGTCCTTTACAGAGTTGCTGGCAGAATAAACTAGTCTTTGTTCCTAAACCTAAAACTCCATGTGTTGTAGATTCCGTTTTTTTTGTTTGTTTGTTTGTTTTGTTTCTGTACTGGGGATCGAACTCAAGACCTCGCACTTGCCAGGCAGGTGCTGGTGCCGCTGAGCTAAACCCCCACAATGTCTTGTGTACTCTGTTGGGGATGCTGTGTAGCTTCCTGCTTCAATACCACACATAAGGGTGATTCAGGTTCTGCCCTAAGGAAGCTGAAAACAAGTCTCAGAACAAACCAGCTGATCAGTTGGCAAGTTAACAGACGCCATAGGAAATGCTACATTTTAAAGAAAAACAAAAATTCAGCACTAAACAGCATTTTCTTTTTTCTTTTTTCTTTCTTTTAAAGAGAATAAAACAAAACAAAACAAAGCAGAACAAAGCAGATCAGAACAGAACAATGCAAGCAACACAGGACTTCAAAACAAGACACCAGGAAATCAACAGTGGCCACCATAATGACTCTTATTTTCTTCAAAATAGTTGTCCATACCTTCGGACACAATAAATTCAAACAAAACAAAATAGTATAAAACTAATCAAAACAAAAGAGTGAAAGCAGCATAGGCCTTTGAAACCAGACAATAGGAAACCAACAATAGCTACCATAATGTCTCTTGTTTTCCTCAAAATAGCTATCCATACTGTCACACATATTGAAATCAAATAATAGAAAACAGACTAAAACCAATCATAACAAAGAAAGAAAGCATTCTTGGACTTAAAAACAAGATGCTATGAAATCAGCAGTGTCTATCATAATGTCTCATTTTCTTCAAAATAGCTGTTCATATCATCACATATAGTAAAGTCAATTCTTGTAAATTCTTTAGGAGAAGTTCTAGGCATTTATAAGCCTATACATGTACATCTATCCTTTCTGTATTAGAGGGAAAAACAAAACAAAACAAAATACAAGATAAACAAGAAGCAAAAGAGACAAATAAATAACAATAACAAAGAACCCAAAACAATAACAATATAGGCTTTCACAACAACGTGGTAGGAACAGAATGACGGTTGTTATTTTGCTTAGTTACCTTCAGATTACCAGATATAGACTTACAAAACTGATCTTGTCCTATGAATATTAACTGTTTTGTTCCAAGAATTAATACATTCAGTAGTACAATCATCCCAGCTAGTCTAAGTGCTTATATACAAATTTATATCTTTTTTCTTTTTCTCTCCTTCTTTTCTCCTTTCCCCTGAGTTATTTTTGCCCTTTGAGCAGTTTCTTATCCTTTCACATTATTTATTGAAGATTTTGTATCTTATTTACTCCTTCAGTTTCTTATACTAGGGAAACAATATGGTATTTACACATGTGAGTTTGATTTATTTTACTTATAAGTATGGTCTCAAGTCGCATCCATTTACCTATAAAAGCCTCAGTGTGATCCTTCTTTATAGCTGAGTAGTGTTCCAATGTATAAAAATACCACATCTTTTTTATCCATTCCTCAGTTGATGAGCTCTTGGGTTGTTTCCAAGATTTGGCTATTACAAATTATGCTACTATAAACATGGATGCACATATATCACTGTGGTATGATGTTTTCAATTCTTCTGGGAATATGCCTAGAAGCAAAATAGCTGGGTCAAATGGGACTTCCAATCCCACCTTTTTGAGGAACCTCCAGACTGATTTCCACAGTGGTTACACCAGTCTACACTCCCACCAACAGTGCAGAAGAGTTCCTTTTTCCCACAGCCTCTCCAGCATTTGTTATTGATTGATTTCTTGATCCTGGCCATTCTTTCAACAGTGAGATGAAATCTCAGTGTTGTTTTAATTTGCATTTCTCAAATGACCAATGATGCTGAACATTTCTTCAGGTATTTATTTGCCATTTGTATTTATTTATCTGAGAAGTGTGTGTTCATCTCAGATGCCCATTTTTGGATTGGGTCTTTGAATTTTGGGGGCCTGATTGTTTTTAATTCTTTATATGTTCTAGCTAAAAGTCCTTAGTCTGAGGGACAGTTTTTTTCCCAATTTGTGGGTTTTCTTCTCACTTTGTTGGAAATTTCTTTTGACAAAGAAAAACTTTTTAACAAGGCAAGATCCCAGTTGTTGATCCTGGAAAGTATTTCCTGTGCAGTTTGATTTTTGTTCATTAATTCTCTACCTACCCCTATGTCTTCAAGATTTCTACTTACTTTGTCTTCTAGCGGATTAAGTGTTTCTGTTTTAATATTTAGGTCTTTGATACCTTTTGACTTTAGTTTAGTGAATGGTGATAGGCATGGGTCTAGTTTTAGTTTCTGTCATATGGAAAGCCACTAAAGAGCATTTTCAAGTTCCAATATACAATAAAGAATTATTACATGTGACAAGGAGAAAATATGGTCCACAACTAAAAGGGAATTACATATACCAACTCCCTACAGTGAATGTAATCATTATGTCCTACAAACATATACTAATAAAAGTTAAAATTAAAAAAAAGAAAATGCAGATTGAATTATAAAAAAGAAACAGTGATGACACTGATGACAGGTATTAGACATCACTATTAGATGACATGTGTTAGAATTACTAGAACTTTAAAATAGCTATTATAATTTTATTCAAGGATTTAAACACAAAATGACTATAAGCAGTTGATAAATTTTAATTGAGAAATGAAAAGACTAAAACAAGAAACCAACTGGAAATTACAGATTTAAAAGTTTGAAGATACACAATAAAAAATTTAACTATATTGATTTAACAGCAGATTAGATACTGCATAAGCAAAGATTAGATACTGCATAAGAAAAAGAAAGTGAACATGAAGACAAGATAATGGAAACTATCAAAACTGGATCACAGACAGAAAAAAAAAGGCTTCAAAATACAGACAGAGCCTCAGTGTCCTGTAGAACAGCATTGTGTAATCCAATAAACAGACAGTTAGAGTCAAAGAAGAGGAAGAACAGGAAAGATAGAAGCAGAAAAAGATTCTTAAAGAAATAATAGGTGAAGTTCTCCAAATACATTGGAAAAATTTCAACCTACGTATTCGGGAATCTTAACCAACCTCAAGTAGAATAAGCACGGTGATAACCACAATGAGGTGCACCCTATTTGAAATGATGAAAATAAAACTACAGTTGTAGCATGGGGTTAAAAATGGTGCAGTAAGATGCACAGTGAAATACATCCTCTCTAAGACCTGGAATCCAGACACCACAGAACAACAATTCATTGAAGAAAAAGAAAAACAAAAAACATTAGCTCTCCAGGAATCAAGAAAGAGCCAACAGGAAAACCAGAAACTATTGAGAAACTGGAAAAGCTTAAGATAATGCAGGGAAAAGAACAAGGCTGTCTGGAATGATAACCCCAGCTCCTAGGGAGGGCCTGTCTCTGCTAACACAAGTTCAGATGGAGAGGATGGGTAGCTTCAGGGAGAAGCATCACACTGGGATGCTGGCACTAGTTCCAAGAAAATCCAAAATTATTGTAAACTGCAGAAACAGTATGAAGTTTTATTCTGAAATAACTCCTCCCACATGGCAGGCTGGTATTGGGGTTCAGAGCAGTGTCTTCCAGATCAGAAAGAAGGTTTAATCAGAAGCCACTTGGGGGAAAGGTTAATTGCAGAAGGCTGAGCTACAGAACAAGTATACTCCAGGGTTTCTGGGGTCATTCCTCCACAGTGACTCGGCAGGAGATAGCCACAGCAGCTGATGTGGAGAGGTGATGGATTTGCTATACATGCCTGAGAAGTTTAAGTGCAGTCTGGGAAGCACATGGGGTCTTTCCCTCCTTGGTGAGCAGCCAGGCTAGCTCTGGGTGGTTTTTAGAGGGGGCTGGGTGCCCCCTATAAAAGTACTGGCATTAAATTCAACAGACCACTTGACCCCTGGTGCTACTGCCTACCTCCAGCACAGAACTCAGTAGTCTGTTGGCTTTCCCCATCTCCAGTGTGATCAGGGATACATGTGGATAGGTTTGGGTGGTTGCCACAGGTTGGGCTGAACAGATAGAGGGGGCCTCTAGATAGGGCAGGGCAGTGAGGGGTACCTGACAAGCCCAGAGACCATGAAGCTAGGCAAAGAAAGCAATAACTTGGGTCACACAGAAAGACACGGGAACTGAGAATAAGCAATAAGCATATAGCTGTGGAATAGACAGCACACCATTAGTTCATCCTGTCCACAGGGAAGGTGAGGCAAGACTCAGCATGCCTGCGGAAAGCCACAAGTGTGGGAGCAAAATAGGACTCAGTAGCGACTACCGCTCATCCATAGCTGGCGGAGCTCGATCATACAGACTCTGAAAAGAACCCACTCATTTAAAACATGGTGGAATTTTTTTTTTTTTTTTGATTCGTTTGTCTTTTCTTCACTGGATTTTTGGAATTGTGGGAGTTTTTTTTTTTTTTCTTTACTATTTTCTTTCTTTTTCTTTCCATTTTTTTCTTTTTTCTTCTTTATTCTTTTCTGGTACTGTTAACTAACTCTATTAACTTTCCTTTACTCCTTAATAGGACACTTTATGTCACTTTTCACTCTTCCTGTTTTCTTTCATTTTTCATATTTTACTACTTTCATTTTTCCCTTATTCATTCCTTTCATTTTTATTGGTTAAGGGAAAATTCAACAAGAGAAAGGATAAAAATTATAAATACATATAAGCATTAAACACTGGCACATCCAATTTCAGAAAGCAAAACTACTGAACATAAAAGATCAGATAAACATCAATACAATTATAGTGGAATACCTTGATACTATCACAAATAGACAGATCAGACTACAAATCAACAAAGAAATCTCAGAGTTGAGCCATATCGTCGAACAAATGGACTCAATAAACATCTACAGTGTTTCACACAAAGATAGAATCCATATTCTTCTCAACAGCATGTGAAACTTATCCAAAATAGACCACATACGGGTCCATAAAGAATGCTTAAGTAATATGAGCATCATAATTATCCCATGCCAGAACCTATGAACATAAAGAAAGTAATCCGAAGAAGGAAGTGTATAGCTGTGAATACCCACATCAGAAAAACAAAGTGTACCCAAGTAAATAACCTAACCACCACGCGCCTCAAGATCCTAGAAAAACAAGAGCAATCTAAACCAAAGCCAGTACAAGGGAGGAAATCATAAAGATCTGAGCAGAAATTAATGAAATTGAGACTAATAGAACAATACAAAGAATCAAGAGTTGATTCTTCAAAAGAATAAACAAAGTAGACAAATGCTTAACCAAAAGTGAAGGTTGAAAGACACATTTTCAAAAGCAGAGATTTTCTTGCCAGAAGGCTTGAACTACAATGAATGTTAAAGGATGTTATTTAGGCTGAAAGGAAATAGCAGTTGAAAATCCAAATCCACCCAATAGAATAAACACCAGAAATGGAAAATACATAGATAAATGTAGAAGAATATTTTTTTAATGACGGAAGTTGAACCTAAGTTATCAAGCATGCTAGCATGCCTGCAATTCAGTCCCTAAAAGAACTTTGTGGATTTTTTTTTTAAATTTTTGTACAGGTAACTTAACCATTGAAGGGAAAAATTAAATAATACATTGTGGGGTTTATAATGTATTGGAAGTACATTGGGTGGTAAATTGATATGTATGGTTTAAGATTTTATGTGGAAGGTGGTATAACAGACAGAAAAATTAAGATGTAATGGTAATCTCTCCAGCAATCATTGAAAATGAAAACAAAGAGATATAACTAAAAAAGCCAGCAGAGGAGAGGAATAAATACTAAAAACCAAAATTATAATAATAACTCGAAAATTCAAGGAAGGAAAACAAACAAACAGGACAACTGAAAAACAAGTAGTATATGAACTCCAGAGCCAAGTGTGATGGCTCTTTAGGAGACTCAGTTCCAGTGGGCAAAGCCCTTGTCAAACTGTTACACTCACTAAATTACATAATCATAGCAGCACACAAACTTGGTAGTAATATATATGATAATTTATACATATTAAATCAGTCTGAATTGGATATTAATAATTTCCATTTCCATTTACTGTCTTGTACTCAAGAGAAATTTTTTAGGACCTTCTTACTCAACCGTTTTAACAAGAGACTTGGAAATTCTGCCTTGCCACAGATAAAATACGTCTTAATGCAAAGCGTTATTTCCCCAAGGAGTGAGGGGTTTCTGATGCTATGACTGGGAGTTTTACTGTGACTGCTTGAGACAAAAAAGCTTTAGGGGTCACCTTTTATTTGTATCACCTCGCCTGTGGACTCTGAGTATTTGATGTCCTAGTCTCCCAAGGTGGGCCATAGAAGAACTTGGACATAGGAGCCGAATAGACTTGCAGTTAGAGAGTCGAACAGTCCTCTGGGTCAAGGACTCTGAGGTCGCCTGGAGAGAAGACCAGGTGCAAACATCCTCAGTGAATGTGGGACAGGGACCTGCAGGTTGACAGATGGCTGGACAAGAAAAGGGTCGTGTGGGTATTGTAGATACAGGTAACCTGCTCCTCAGAGCAGGAATCCGTGACAGAGTCAGAGTGCCTGAGGGCACACCGGAAAAGGTCGTTTGGAAGGGAAGCCTGGGAGGAAGGATGAATCTGGGGTGCAATGAAATCAGTTTGTGGGACCAGGAGAGGCAAATGGAGGAAGCTTGATTCTCTGTTTACTTCTTTCTGATTTTCCTGTTTTGCATTTATTCACAAATTTCAGGAATTGTCCATTTGCCTGAACTTTGCCAAGCGGCACATAGTAAATTCTTTTGTGGGCATAGTTGGCAACAGGGCAAGATAGTTGTCACCACTTGCTCCAAAGAAAAAAGTGACCCCGCACAGCACCCCACTGAGCCCCCGCCACGGACCCCTTCTGCCATTTTGCAACTGTCCTTTCTGGAGCTCTTTTCTGAAGAAATACGTAGAGGACTCTGGGTTTCAAGCGGGGCAGCAGATCCTTCCTTTAGAAATAACATCTCAGACTTAATTCCATTGCTGCTGTCGTGATGTGAACATAAGCAACTCAGCCTCCACGCGGCCTGTTTTCTCCATCTATAAAATGCGGAATAGGATATTTACGATATACCCAGCTGATGGGGAGTCTCATAAAACAAAGTAATTACAAAGACTTTTATGGTGTGTGTGTGATAAAATAAAATTGACTCCATTTCTCCAGCCTTTAAAACAATGTGTAATGAAGTCAATGCACCATTTTACAATGACTAATGAAATCTAATTTAAATACAGACTTTAGTAATTTATAAAATGGAAACAAAAAATGCCAAGGACTTACTAAATTTTTTTTACTCTAGTCAAAATAAATAAACACTATTTTCTTGTCCTCAAATGACCTTTTGATAGTCATAAAAGCCAAGATATTACCTACCTCAAAAATTCTGTAAATCTATTACAGCTCCTAGAGATGATTTCTTAAAACTCCATTATCTCGGTAGTATTTCTAAAAAGGCATTAAATACAAGGACTGGTCTCTCCTTCAACTGCTCTGCACGCTGATTTCCTTTTGTTTCAGCAGGATCCACAAAGCTTCGCTTTTTCATTTAACTTCTCCATAGCCATCAGATTGATGAAAAATATTTGTTTGAACCCTAATTTTTTTCTGAGGTGAAACGTCCTTTCAGTCTTGGAGTATAAATTGCCCTGTTAAGACTTGCTGAAGCGTGTGTGTGTGTTTGTGTGTGTGTGTCTAGGGAGATCAGAAAAAGGGAGAGGGAGACAGAGCGTGTGTGTGTTTGGGGGGGGGGGGTTGTCCACAATTTCCGCTGTAGAGTTGTTCCTTTAAAAAATGTCTTGCATTGCATTGCCTCAGACCGGAAGCCAATCACACAGGCAAAGGCAAATCCAGTGGTGTGATTATTTCCTAAACCCAGTGTTTTGATGCTTTGTTTTACTCTTAAATGTGGCCAACTCCAAATGCCTCTGAGCTCGAGAGCATCATTAAAAGAGACACACACGGGGATGCAGAGCCGCAGCCCTCTCCCCCCACTCAGAAATAGCACAACTCAATCAGACTGCAGCTGTCTACACGGTAAAGGTCCTACAAGAAAGACTGCATGAAGTGTTTGGGGTCAAGAAACCCATGGTTATGTAGAATAATTTGCTTTTTTCTCCCACGGTTCTGATTTTTAAGGATAGGGGATTGCCCAGTGCCTGCAGCTCATTAATCATGGTAGCTTTTGATTATGAAAAGTGCAATCCAAAAGACAGTACTCTGTGGACTTGGCAGGGAGAGTCTCCGCCTGTCCCTCGAATGTGCCAGAACGCCCTGAGCTCTGCCAACTCTGACTGCACTTGGCATCAATTGAAGATGCTGAGAGGTATAAACCTTCCTGAGTTTAACCACCTGGAGCAGATTAAAATCTAGGTCCTGCCAGTAAGGAGGTCTGAGAGATTGGGAATATGAGGCTATTTTAATCTTTTCAAGTTGGGCTGTTTAGAAACATCCATACATCAAATGTTCATGGATCTCATACAATTTCCTTCTCAGGGGAGAATTCAATTACCAGCAACATGAAGTGGGATTAACTTGTTATGGTGAGCCAGCTGTAGACAGAAGATTCACCATCCCCTGCAAATACACTCAGAGACTTGCCACCAGGTTTTTGAAGAAGTTGCTGAAGGTGCTCAAAGCCACAAATGATGTTTCCTCTAAAAGCTTTGCTCAGTTGACCTGGTAAAATTCACATGCACCTAGAGGAGAATCTAGACCTCTGTCTGTGCTGAAGTCACAGAAGAATGCTATTTGGATTTTGAGGACAAGTGGAACACCTACAAAGCCATAACAAAGGGCCAGTGAAAGAGTCTCAAAACTGTGCTGCAGAAATAAACAGAAAGGCTCAGGAAAAGGTAAGTGAGTGGGATGGGGACCAACAGAAATTCCTGAGCTGAAATTCAGCTTTCTAGATCAAATCTAGAGTTCAGGGTGTGTGCTGAATTCCTCAAGGAATAAGGAAACAAATTTAGATTAGCCTCGGAAAGCAGGAGATGCAGAGAAAGGCTGGAGACAGAGAGAGCCTTCACATTTTCGTGAAAGGAAACTAATTGGCAGAATTTGGGGGCAGTGGAAATGATCTAGATCTGAACCCAGGACAGCCAAAGTAAGTGTCACTGGACTGAACTCGGGTCACCCTGAAATGAAGCTAATCTTTAGCATAGTCAAGATCCAGTCCTCTGGATGGTGAACAAGTTGCTACTAAAAAATAACTGCCAGCCATGATAATTTGGCCAGGAAACTTTCTGTGATACGGAGACAGAACCAGCTAGATCAGAAAAATGACAGATTATTGAAAATTGGTTTTGTTAAATATTTACAATTTTGCAATTAAAATTGACAACTTTGCACAGTCTCATTATTTTGTAAATAAATTATAATACATCCAAACAATACTGAAGCTGTTAAAAATCTGATACAACAACGCTAGCACAAGGCTGGCCTGAGCTACATAGTGTGACCCTGCCTCAAAAAACCAGGGCCGGGAGTTTGGCTCAGTGGCTTAAGCGCCTGCTCTGGCAGGCGTGAGGCTGTGAGTTCGATCCCCGGTGCCGCAAAAAAAAAAAAATAAATAAATAAATAAAAATCTGATACACAGCAACATTGATTCTAGCAATACACATAAGGCTTGTAGGTACATTTGGTGAGGTTATCATAAGCTTGATATGAAACTGAGGCCGTGGTGAGGTACAGACTAAACTTAGTTTTGAACATAAATGCAAAAATACAAAATAAGATATTGGCAAAACCAATCTAAAAATGTGTAAAAATATTCTACCCATCATAACCAAGTAGGGTCAGTCTCAAAATTCAATGTTAGTTAGACATTAGTAGAAAATCTATTAATGTAGCATAGTACATTAATGCAAAAAAAGAGAAAAGAAATGTGATCATTATGTTTGATGCAGGAAAGGCAACAAATAAACTAAACTTTCATTTACGACAAAAACTCTTAGTAAACTGGGAATAGAAGGGAGTATCTGTAGTTTAATAACAATTACCAGAAGTCATCAACAAACAGCATAGATACTGGGAAATTGTTAGAAACATTTCCATTACGGTTATGAACAAAAACAAAGACAGCCCGTTATCACCACTTCTATTTGACATTTAGTGGATATTCAAGGAAGCACAATAAGAAATTAAATGTATATGACAAGAAAAGAAGGAAGTTAATGAGGCAAGATTATTTTCATAGAAAATTGAAGGGTTGGTGACCAGAAATAAAGTCCTTAGTTTTCTCCCACCCAGAAAAAAGAAAACTCAAGTAACTCTTCAAGATGAATTGTCAAATATAAGAAAAGAATTGGTATGATTGCTAAATAAAATATCAACATACCAAAATTACATTTGAATACAAACAATTAGAAATTAGAGCTGGGTGTGGTGGCACCCACCTGTACCCCACCACTTAGGAAGCTGAGGCAGGAGGATCACCTCATAGTGAGTTCAAGGACAAGCTGAACTACATAGTAAGACATTGTCTCAAAAAAAAATTAGAGGTTAGAACACTCAAGCAAAAAATTTATAAGGTACCTACCCATAAATCTAACAAAAGATATACAAGTCCTTTATGGATAATAGCATAAAACTATAAATAAAAAGAAAACTTACATAAATGGAAAAGTATAGTCCATTATTTATTAATTTATTATTTTGATATTAAAATTATAAAAATAGCAGCTGCCTCTTAATACATAAATTCAACGCAATTCCAATCAATATCCCAAAAGTTATTTTTATGCTAATAAATTTCACATAGAAAGGGAGTCTATCATTTAATTTGGTAAATGAAGAGCTAAGAATAGCCAATAATTTTTGAAGAAAGGAAAATTTGTCAATTACCAATATACTTAATATAAAATTATAGTACTGAAACAGTGTGGTATTGGAAGACAGATAGAAATTAGAACAAAGGAACAAAATAGATATTTTAATAAATGATGTAATAAATGAACATTTAATAAATGGTTCTGAAAACTGATTGTCCAGATGAAAAAGACAAAATTAGATCCCTACTTCATACTACACTAAAATTAAATTTCAGATGGACTAAAAAACTTAAATGTGAGAAGTAAAAGTGTAGAATTTAAAACAACATAGCAGAAAACCATTACTGTTACGATTCATTAAAATAAAATAAATTTAAAAGTATAGATATAAAATTTTAAAATAAAATATTGAGTTATTAAAGCACATTGGAATATGACAAACACAGAAATATGACAGTAGTATGTACTGGCTGTGGATAATCATACATGCCTATGGGAATAAAGACAATAAAAGGACATAAAGAGGTTAAAAAGGTTAAAATGGATACATTGAACTCATTAAAATTAAAACATCTACTGAAAAGATCATGAGCAAAGTAAAATTTTGTATACTGGGAGAAAATAAGTGAAACTCATATAATTAACAAATACTTGTTATGCACAAGAATAAAGAATTTCCACGAGCCTCCAACAAAAGAGAAATCATCTAAACATGCACATAATTCATAGAGCAAAAAAACCTAGTGGCTAGTAAGTATCTAAAAAGATTCCCAAGTCCATCAACAATTAGAGAAACTAAAATTATAAATCAACAAGACACTATCTCGTACCCATTGTATTGGCAAAAAACAGTAAATCTCATAACATCAAATAGGGGTAAAATTGTGGAGAAGAATGATTCACGTAGACGGGTGCTACACCCAGTGGGAGGAGCAATTGGAATCCTGGGAAACTGAAACGGGATTATTCTTTGATCCAATAGTTCCATTGCTAGGTCTGTTACGGGGAAATCTTACACACACAAAAAGGTTTACATAAAGTTCTTCACTGTGGCATTGTAGCATGGCTTATTATACTCAAAGAACAAAGCACCCTCTGTCTGTAGGTAGGACAAGGGATAGTCTCTGGTTTATTGATACAATGGATTCCATTCGGCAGCTGAAGTAGATAAAGGATATGCCCACAGTGTAGCTCCGTGGTAGAGAGCTTGGCCGGCATGCTCGTGGCCCTCAGTTTGATCCCCAGAACTACCCCTGGCCCACCCCAGTGAATGAACTAAATTCTCTGTCTCACACTCTCTCCCAATGAAACTTTAAGTGGGGGAGGATGAGGCAGGAGCATTGCTGTAAGTCGGACACCAGCTTAGGCTACACAGTGAGATCAGGTCCAGTCTGAAATACGTTGCAAGACCCTGTCTTAAAAACAAAACAAAACAAAAACCTTTAAAAGGCATAATGCTAAATAATAAAATCAAGTTGCAAAAGTATTTTGACAATGGATACCTCTTTGTGAGGTTTTCAAATATACTGAACAATAATTTTAAGTGTTTTAAAATACTGTCGTTATAAAAATATGAAAACAGGTGGAACTAGGAAAAAAGACGAAGAAAGGAGAGTGTGGAATCAGTATCTGCATGCATCTCTATGTTTAGATTCTTAGCAGGGGCAACAAAGGTCACAGAAATAAATCTAACAGTGAATATGAAAAAATGTATAAATGTTAATATGCTATAGATGTCTATTACATTACAGTTCTTGTTTCCTGGATATTTTACATGTCTCATAATTACATCATAATTTTATACAGACACTCCTGATACATTAAGTGAAAAAAGTATACATACGGTATTTCAAAGAGACTTAGAGTTTTTTAAGATAAAGATCCATTTCAGACTCGCTTTTAAAAAGGAAGTGGGAAGAATGAAGGGGAGGGGGTAACGGGGATGAGAAAAATCAAGATATGTCATATGCATGTACCCATGTGCCAAAATAAATCTCATTATTCCGTTTCACTAATATGCACCAATTTTAAAAGTGGTGATTTATTAAATAAATTAAAAATCAAGATAAAACCTTCGGGTGAGTTCCAACAGCTAACATCACAAGTGTTTCATATGCTTCTCGCCTCTCCATTTTCCAAATTATTGGTTTCACCTTGAATTCCACTGAATATCCCCACGGGGTCAGCCACCGCAATTACAGCCTCCACACGGTGCTCACGGGCCTCAGTTCTCATGCTCACGCGGTACTGTCCGCTGTCCGAGACAGGGGAGCCCGATCTGTCTTTCCCAGGGGAATCAGCAATCCGCCAGGGGTTTCGCCTGGCTTGTGTGGTCATCTGTGACGACACCCTGGGGGTTCCAGGATGGGGTCTCTAAGTGGCTTGGGTTCTTCAAAGCCTATGTTGATATCTGTGGTTTTCAACCGTGGGCAATTGTACCTCCCACGGGACGTGCAGCACTGTCTGGAGACATTTCGGATTGGCACTCTGAAGGAAGACGCTGCTGGCCTCTAGTGGCTAGAGACCAGGAATGCGGCTAAGGCTCCTAAAACCGAACCCCTGCCCACACACACAACTGGGAATTATTTGGTCCCCAGGGCCTACCACACTGAGGTCAAAAACTCTGCCACAGTTCCATCCTATCCAAGTCACATGACTGAGAGTGGGGGCTAACACGAGGAGTGTATTTCTCAAAGAAAAATCGTAGTAGAGGTCAAGAGAAGGGGAAGAGGAGAAATCGTTAAAACATGCATTATGATATATGTGAAAAAGATTAAATGAATGCACACCAAAATATTAACAGTAGTGATTTCTGAGATAGTGTTCGGGAATTTTTTTGCATATTTAATCTATCTGAAACAAATAGGAAATAATTGTGAAATTTAAAAACACTTGAAAGTACAAAAAAATTCACCAAATGATACAAATGTCTTTCAAATTTTTATGCCTCAGAACAAATCAGTTTCACAATGCAAGCTCTTCCATGTTGTTGCTGTTAGGTATTAAGTATTCTGTGGCCTGCACATTTCCTCTTAACATCATTACATGGAGACAATTCCATAAATCCAGAATATTTGACATTAAAGTGGCTATGTAGTTTCATTACATTAGCATGTCAAGATTTACTTAACTGCCAGGCATGGTGGCACATGGCTGTCATCTAGCATTTTGGCAGGCTGAGGTAGAAGGATCACAAGTTCAAGCCCAGTATGGGCAACTTAGCAAAGCTGTCTCAAAATAAAAAAAAAAAGGGTTGGAAATCTAGCTCAGTGTGAAAGCCCTGGGTTCAATCCCCAGTAACACACACACACACACACACACACACACAACACAGATTTATTTAGCCATTTCCTAGCTGTTAGTAATTATGGTTTCATCTGCCATTATTAAAAACATAGCTGGGAACATTTTTGCAAAAACCTGCTTCCTTAGATATTGAGTTTTTCCTTGAGATTTGCTCCCAAAACAGATTTGTTCCCCAAAACAGATTTCCCAAATTGAGAAATAGAATGAGATCTATGATCTTCATAGTACATTTTGTCACTTTCTTGCCAGAAAATTTATGGTACTGTTTCCACAGGCAGTATATGTATATACCTTCACCCCCAAGTTTCCTTTAGCTTTATTTTCTAAAAAAATCTATCATTAATGATTTAATATGTATGAAGTACTATATGAAGCTATTTTAATTTGCAATTCTCTCATTATAATAGAAGCTAAACACTTTCCCAAGCGTTTGTTCACTATTTGTATTTCCCCTTGTGCAAACCATCTGCTCATATTCCTTAAACCATCTGTCTAGTCAGACCCGGCTATTGCCCATATCGGTAATATTAATTTCCCTTACATGCATAATATTACAGGTCTATCTGCTGTATTTATCACAGTCACCACCTACTGTTATTCTTTTGATTTTTCCAGTTTGGGGTTTTTTGGTCCCTGTCCTGTGGTATGTATGTATGCTTGCATTGAAATTGTTCATACAGCCTGAACTTGCTGACCTTATCATTTGTTTTATTAGCAACTCCTTTTGTTACTTACATTGCCAGGAAGTCCTTTTTATCCAAAATAAATATATGTGACATTGTTTTATTTCATGTGTGCATACACATATATGCATATCATATTTAACTCAGAAATTAATTTTTTGGTCAAAGTGAGTTATCAGTGTAAATCTTAGACACTAAGGATAGTTTGGCTGTATTGACAGTAACTTTTCCACAAATATATATTGAATAATTGTATATCCCTTTATTTATAATAAATTGAATGTGCATTAATTTAAGGATGTTCTATTTTATCTGTTAGGCCTATTTTTCTGTTATTCCAGTCAGCAGATCATTTTGATAACTGTTCTTTGATAAGGCACTTTAATATCTAGTGAGGCTACTTTCTCCAATATTACTCTTACTACAAAAATCTACTTTATTCACTTTTATTTTAGTTGTCATTTTGTCTTTCTATAAAGTAATCCATGTGATTGTAAATGGTATTGCTTAAATCTATAAATTAACTTGCACATTATTTAAATCTGTACTATTTCAGCTCTCTGCTCACCAGAAAACTATATCTTTCCATTTTCCACCAAAAGTTGTATAATAATAGACCTTATATAACAGAGACTTCAGACCTTATTCGTTATAGATCTTCCTAGCACTTATACCAGTTTCTATAATTAAACCAAGGCCCAAACATTGATCTAAAAATCTATGTACAATTGGGGGAATAATCAAAATTACAATTCAGAGCCTATATAATGCTATAGTTTTTCTATTAAATCAGCTATCCAAGCCTTTATTTACTACCTTGAAAGCTTGAAAACTGTCTTGCAGGTATTTATTTGTTATGTCCTAGTTGGTTAGTTTCTAAGAATTTTCTGGACCATGGAAGAGCCAAAATGAGCAGCGATGTTGACCTTTGGGCAGATGCAAACAGACTAAATTCCTTTGGTAAACAGATAGGTATTACACATAGCTTATCTGTTGCATCATTTTTTTTCAAATGATTTTAAGTATAAAAATGAAAGTTGGCTTTTGAACTGGTCTCCCATTTTGGGGATGACTCCATTTTATCCTTTTAGGGATTTTGTTATCAATAATGTTTTATCGTACTTATAGTTTGCAGAGAAGTATGTTAGATATACAAAGAACCAAAGTTACGGAACTTTGCCTTTCTTGAAGATTTTCACAGTCAAACTCAGGATATCAGGTACACACCATATCAGTTTTATGACACAGAAAATCCAAATCGCGGCGGTGTAAACAGACTGGATTCGCCCGTCACCCGAAGCTGGCAATCCAAGTCCAGTGTATTGGTTCGCCAGCATCACTGCAATCCCAGACCCCTTCATGTCTTCTGCTAACATCGGTGTGTGCATCTCATCTTCCTGCGTGCCAGAAGATTCCCAGTGCTCCAGCCATCATGACTAATTTGCAGCCAGGAAGGAAGGGAAGAGAAAAACTAAAGAGGTCAGCTCCTCTTTAGTTTCCCTAGCAGCTTTCCAGTGCTTTCTGCTTCTATTATTTCCCAGAACTGTATCACATGCCCACCAAGGGAGCTGGTAGGTATAACGTTTTAGCTAGGAACATGGTTACACTCAATAAAATCAAAGATCTGTTTGTAACCAAGGAGAGGAGAATAGATACTGCCAGGCAACTAGAGTCTGTACTATACTAGATTATGAAGGAACAGTGTTGTGTTCAGCTGAGGACGAAAGGGCCAAGAATGTGAGATTAGCACATGCTCCTACTTGACAGGTAAATTGGATTTGGAATAATGGTGGTGGGCAGAGGGTCGTTTCAAACCTGGGCGGGCGGGAGCAAAGACGGGCAAGAGTCTGCCTCAGAGGTTGAAATGAGAATGGTGGTGTGCGGGGGCGGGGGGTGTCATCTGTGTTTGGAATGCCTTTCTGGGCCTGTGGGAAAACGCAGAAATCCAGGGATGCGCTGGTCATTAACTGTTTACCAATTCTAGTGTTTCTCACTAAGTCTTCGTAACAATGAGTAACATTTATTAAAACCAACTGCACATGAGAGGATTTTCTAGGTGTTTTAATATAGATCATCTATGATCTTTGCAATGACCCCTTGTGAAGGACAAAGATGCTAAACCTGAAACGGTTTGGATATTTGACCAAGGCCATGGATCTTTCAAACCTATGCTGTAAATATGCAGACATTCCCCACAATGTCATAATGTTAAACTTATTTTTGCATTTCTTAAATTGTTGGGACTAGGGATTAAAATGGGTGAGTTAAATGCCTCCAATTCCTTAATACTTTATTAATTCTAAACTTCAGGGGAGCTTTACAAAGTCTTCAGCTAACTAGCAGTATGATCCTGGGCAATATACTTAACCTTTCTGTTTTTAATTGTTTCTGTATCACAGAGATACAAAACCAGATAGACACTGCAAGAAAAGAACACTGGAGACCAATACCCCTTGGGAGAAAGGATTAAAAAATTCTAAAAATTTAAACTCATGAAATCCAACAATATATAAAAAGAGATAAAGTGGGCTTTGTTGTAGGAACACTAAGTTGGTTTAACACTTAAAATTCAAGCAACAAACTAAAAAAGAAAAGTATGATTATACAACAGCTGCAGAAAAGCATCTGATGAAACTTCAACATCACTTCCTGATTAAAAAAGCTTTCAGTACATTACAAACGATAGGAATTTCCTCAATCTGATAGGGTAACCTTGAAAAACTCATAGCTTGAAAAACTTGTTTGAAACTTAATTGTGAAAGTTGAGGATTTTCCTCTAAGATCAAATACAATACAAGGATGTTCACTGTGACTAGGTGAATAAATCAAGAAAGAAAAAAAAAAAGGCAGTTGCTTTAAAAGTGAACAAGTCAAACTCTTTACAAATGGCCATAATTGTCTCTATAGAAAATCCAGTAAGATGTTACTAGAACGAACTGGGAAAGATTGTGGAATACAAGACAAACATACAAAAATCCACAGATTAAAATTAATAAAACTGTGAAAGGGCTAGGGTTGCTGATCGGTGGAAGAGTGCTTGCCCTGGGTTTAAACCCCAGCACACCAAACAAATCAACACAACAATAAAACAATGTTACAGCATCAAAAAATATGCTTCAGGATAATCTTGTCAAGAGATGTGTAAGATCTATACTCGGAAAACTCCAAAACACTGCTGAGGGAAGATAAAGAAGACCACTAGAAGTTAAAAGGTGTACCCTACTCAGGG
>RJWM01008757.1:0-71499 GCA_004363535.1 Dasyprocta punctata
CATCTCAACTTGTGTTCCTCCGAACCAGCCCATTGCTTATGGGGGAAGGGAGCATTGCTCTTCTTGTCTCTCAGCCTGCATAGCTGCTGCTGGCTTGTGGGAAGGCATAGGTTGGCTTCTTGATTCTCCTCCTGGCCCACATGGCTGCCTCTGGCTCATGGAATGGTGTGGGCTGGCTTCTTGATTCTCCTTCCAGGCTGCATGGCTGTCGCTGGAGAGAGATTTTTTAAAGTATTCAGTTCTTGCTCCTATTTGAGTGTTTTGGTGTGTCAGTGGCTTTGCAGTGGAAAAAAGCCCCATTGTAATCTTCCTTATTCACATCAGCATCTACCCCTGCCAGGATTCCCCTGGCTGATCTTTTCCAGCAGTATCAGTTTCCCTCTTGATCCTCAGCATGTGAGATCCTGAGGTGGTCCTCCTCCCAGACTGCCACACTGTTCACACCTTTGCCTCCCACGGGTCCCACAAAAGTCACCTAATAGTTGGGACTGTCCCTCCCCACTTTACCTCAGATAGAAGTCCCACTGTCCCAGCACCGTTTTCCCCTTTGTCTTGTTCTCCATAAAACCATAGTCACATCTAACAAGATGTATGTTTACACCCTTTCTGGCTTATTGTTGTCTTTCTTTCTGCCTAACACTGGGTTTCCTCGAAGCAGAGCCTGAGAGAAACATTTGGATGTGTATAGAGGGAATTCTCTTATGCAAAAATCTGCCTGGGTGGGAATGAATCAGGAGTGTGGGTGAGGTGGCCCAGCATGGATGTGATTTCAAGGAGGTCCAGACTTGAGATAGAAGATCTTGAGTACACTGATTACTTCTCGGGGTAAGAGGTCTGCTCTTTATAAGTCATTGTCTGGGGAGAGCAATGTTCCTGGGAGTTGGGAAGCTGAGAACAGGGAACAAAGACTCATAGAAACTGGAAGAGAACATTCTGCCTGAATGAAAAGGATCTGAGACAGGCCACTAACTATATCTGACACTTCGATTGCATTGTAATCTCCATGAATACCAGGATTTTCTGTCTTATTCTGTGTTGTAGTTCTAGCAATGGAACATAGGTTGTTCATAATAGGTCTTCAATAAATGTTTGTTGAATGACTTAATGAATTACTGTGTTGACCTAGTGAAGGGTCTGAGACATATATTGGTGAATAAGATAGACATGATATTCCCCTCATGGAGCTGCAAATACATGCAATTAAGATAACATTTGAGGCCGGGCGTGGTGGCGCACACCTTTAATCCCAGCACTTGGGAGGCTGAGGTAGGTGGAGCGTTGTGAATTCAAGGCCCGCTTGGGCTACAACACAAGCGCAAGGCTGGCCTGAGCTACATAGTGCGACCCTGACTCAAAAAGCCAGGGCTGGGAGTTTGACTCAGTGGCTTAAGCGCCTCCCCTGGCAGGCGTGAGGCTGTGAGTTTGATCCCTGGTGCAGCAAAAAAAAAAAAAAAAAAAAAAAAAAAAAATTTGATAGGCACCATCATCAGAAAAGCAGAGTGGGGGCTAAAAGCACACAGTTGGGGCACCAGAATGAAAAATCTTTGAAACACAGTGTCTTGGCCACTTTCCCCTTAGCCCCTTTGTCAAAGAAAAGGTGACTGAATGTGTTTGGAGGTGGAATGATTTGTGCATCTTCTGGTGTGTACCATTGATCCTTGGGTCTTTTTTTCCCCCAGTACTCTGCTGTTTCTATCACAGTAGCTTTGTGGTATAATTTCAAGCCAGGATTGTAATATCCCCTGCCTTTTCTTTGTTGTCCAGAATTGCTTTTGCTATTCTAGGCTTCTTCTGGTTCCGGATGAATTTTGGGATAGTTTTCTCTAGTCTTGGAAGGTATGTTATTGGTATTTTGATTGGAATTGGATTAAATCTATATACCAATTTTGGAAGCATGACCATTTCACTATATTGGTTTTTGCTACACATAATCAAGGGATATCTTTCCATTTTCTGATATCCTCTTTGATCTCCTTTTTCAGAATACTGTAGTTTCCAATGTAAAGGTCATTTACTTCATTAGATTGATTCATAAAAGTATTTCACTTTTTTCCATGCTATTATGACAAGTGTTATTTTCCTAATTTCTCTCTAAGTGAGTTTGTTATTTGTGTATAGGAATACTGTTGATTTTGAGTGTTGCTACTGAGTTTTCTTATTAAATCTAGAAGTCTTTTGGTGGTGCTTTTGGGATCTTCTATGTAGAGTATCATGTCATCTGTAAATAATAATTTAATGTCTTCCTTTCCTATTCTTATTCCTTTTATTTCTTTCTCTTGTCTAATTGCTCTACTGTTTCCAGAACTATATTGAATAAGAGTGGTTATAGCAAATATCCTTGTCTTCTTCTTGATTTTAGAGTGATACTTTTCAGTTTTTGTCCACTTACTATGATGTTGGCTGTTGGTTTGTCAGACAGCTTCTATAGATTGAGATAAACACCATCTATACCAAGTTCTATAGGCTTTTTATCATGAAAGAGTGTTGGGCTTTTTCAAGTGCTTTTTCTACATCTATTGAGATGATCTGTGGTTTTTGTTCTTGGTTCTGTTAATGTAGTATATTTTTTCATTTATTGATTCATGAATGTTAAATCATCCCTGCATTCCTCAGATGAATCCTATTTGGTCATGGTGCATAATCTTGATGATTTTCTGCCTTCTGTTTGTCAGTATCTTATTGAGGATTTTTGTGCCTATGTTTATTAAGAAGATTGGCCTGTAACTCTCTTTTTTGGTTTGATCTTTCTCTGGTTTTGGTTTCAGGGTAAAGGTTGTTTCCAGGAATGAGTTTGGGAGTATTGCTTCCCTTTCAATTTTCTTAAAGAGATTCAGCATTAGTGGCATTAGCTGTTCCCTAAATTTCTTGTAGAATTCAATGCTGAATTCATCAGGATCTGGGCTTTTCTTTGTTGGTAGGTTTTTAATGACATCTTCTGCTTCATTGATTGATATTGTGTTATTTAGAATTTTTCCATCTTCTTGATTCAGCTTTTGTAATTTATATGTTTCTAGGAATGTGTCCACTTTTTTTTTCTGTTTTATTAGAATATGGGTTCTTGAAGTAGGTATTGATGATCTTCTGGATTTCAGCAGAATCTGCTGTGATTACACCCTTTTCATTCCTAATTGCATGGATTTGAGTCTTTTCTTTCTTTCTTTTTTTCTTTCCTTTTTTTGATAAGGTTGGCTAAGGGTTTGTCAATTTTATTTACTCTTTCAAAGAACCAAGTCTTCAATTCATTGATTCTTTGTATTGCTTTTTTAGTCTCAATTACATTAACTTCTCCTCTGATCTTTATAATTTTTTCCCTCATATGAGCTTTGTGGTTGACTTGATTTTCTTTTCTAGAAGCTTGAGGTTGAACATTAGGTTGTTTATTTGAGCTCACTGCTTTTCTGAAGTGGGTATTCACCACACTATACATATTACTCATAGGACTGCTTTCATTGTATCCTATAATTTCTTGTATGTTGTGCTGGCAATATTGTTTAATTGTAGAAACTGTCAAAAAAATTTTGAATTTTATCTCTGACCCATTGGCTGTTCAGGAGGGTGTTACTTAATTTCCATGTGCTTATGAAATTTTTGTGACTTCTTTTGAGATTGATTTCCTATTTTCTTGCACTATGGTCTAATAATATGCATGGGATAATTTTGATTATTTTGCAGTTACTTAGGTAAGTTCTATAAGCTAATATGTGGTTTATTTTGGAGAACATCCCATATGCAACTGAGAAGAATGTGTATTCTGATGTGGGGTGGAACATTATGTAAACATCTACTAAGTCTATTTGTTCAAAAGTTTGGTTCAATTCTGATACTTCTTTGTTGATTTTTTTGTCTAGTTGATCTATCTATTTGGGACAGTGGGGTATTGAGGTCCCCCATTACAACTGTATTAGTACTTATTTGATTTTTCACATCATTTGATATTTGTTTCATATAGTTGGGTGCACTGGTATTTGTTGCATAAATATTTATTATTGTTATCTCTTCCTCTTGGATTGCTCCCTTAACATGGATGTAGTGACCATCTTTGTCTCTCTTGATCAGTCTTGGCTTGATTTTGTCTGCAAGAGTTTGTGTTGAGGAGTCAGCTGTGATTCTGATGGGCTTTCCTTTATAAGCAATTCATTTCTTTTCTCTAACAGCTTTTAATATTCTGTTCTTGTCTTGAATTTCTGGAATCTTGACTGTTATATGCCTCAGTGTAGATTTTTTTGAACATGGCTAATTGGAGTTCTGTATGGCTCACTTGTCTGTATGTCAAATTCATTTGCTATGCTTGGAAAGTTTTCTGCTATGACTTCTGTAAACAAGTTTTCTGTGTTATTTGTGCTATCTCCTATCTTTTCATTGACTGCAATCAATCTTATGTTATTCCTCTTTGCATCATCTTGCAGCTGCTTGATTGATTTTCCATGATACCTTGCTATTTTTTTATTTTAAAGAGAAAGAAAGAAATAACAGAAAAATCAAGAAGCAAACGAACAAACAAACAAACAACAATGAAAGCAAAATGACAGCAACACCAACAACAAAGAAAAATAGCTATATAGGTTTTCAAAACAAGATGATAGGAATTTAACAATGGTTGTTATATTGCATGTTGTTATCTTCAGAATAGTTGCTCTGGTTACCAGATTCAGGAATAAAACAAAACAATAAAATGGAGCAAAACATTGGATTTCAAAAATAAGACAGAAAAAAATTCTCCACAGTTCCTTGCCATTTTAAAGCAATCTTTCTTCTCATGATCACTAACTGCAATCCTGTCTTCTAGATCTGATATTCTGTTCTCACATTGGTACATTCTGCTAAATATACTTTCAAAAGAATTTTTAATCTGTATATCTGATTGAATCTCTTTCATGGATTCCTTTTCTGTCCTATGCAGGGCATTCATGGTTGTCATCATTTTTCTAACCTTCTCTCTTTTTTTTTATCATGTCTTTCATTATGGTCACCATCTCTGTAATTATCTGAGAAATTATTTCTGATTTGATTTTTTTCTACAGCCTTATTCATTTGCTTTGTTGCTTCTGTTGTTACTTCAGAGAGTCCAAGTGGGTGGCTTTCAAATTGTTCCACCTCATTGACCCCTGGGTTTGCTTTTTTGTGACCTGAAAGTATGCTGTTGCATCTTGCTTCTATGTCTTATAATTTTCTATTTTTTAAGTTTAATTTCTGTGTTGATGCTTGTATATTGCTTTTGGTAGGTAGCTTTATTTCTAATATCAAGAATCCTTAGGAAATCACTACTTTTCAGAGATATTTTCTAGATGTAGCTGGCTTTGTGGTTTTGAGTCTGTTGTAAGGTCCTGCCTCTTCAATTTATTGGAGATGAGAGGTTATCATCCACTTTGCCTATCCCCTAGTTCTTTGGCACTGGCCTGTAGTATTGTTTTATGACCCTCAAGCAATATCAGTCTTGGCATGCAAGGAAAAATAAATGGTTAGAACAATTATGTCACCTTGGCTAAAGTAGTACAATCAGTAATAACAGCATCAAACAGTCTAGAAAATGACAAACTGTGGTAACTATTAAGTTTGCTACCTTTTAATATATGAACAATATTTGTAGTTATATAATAAAATATAAAACAAACTAGAAAATTGTCCACAGTAAATATTTCCTCAAAACAGAGAACTTGTCCTCAGAGGTGAAAATTTAAAAGGGGTTAGGGAACAAACAAAAATAGAAGAGAAAGAGAGTAGAAGCAAGACAAGAGGACAAAGGAATATTACACAGCTTTGGGAGCTTGGTGAAGAAGACAGGAGGGAAAGAAAGAAGGAAGACACAGAAACAAGAAGGGAATACAACAGCAACAAGAAAATACTAGAAACAATGTCTACACTCACATAAGTATAAGCACAAACTATCAAGAAAAATAGGGGCAAAAAAGCAAAGAAAGGAAGAAATGAAGAAAAAAAGTTCACTTCAGGGTATGTCTCTGCTGTTACTGGTGAACAGAGGGAGAAGACGGAGCCCAGATCCTTGTTGACTGAGCCTACCAAGTCACTTATAGAATTAAGGTGGGATGGTGGATAATCCCAGCAAGCCTCATCTTTAGTTCCTCTGATATTCAGACTGTTTCTGGTTTCTAACTCTGAGGCTTGGTCTCTGAGTGTTCATCCTACAATACTCCAGGTGCCTCTTGCCAATTTGAACTCAGCTCCCTGCTGGCTTGAACTTGGTTTCACAGCCTGCCGGCTTGAACTTTGACACACCTCACCTTGACACTGAGAGCCTCTAGATGGAGCCAACCCACAGCTGCTCTGAGTTCTGAGTTCAGTGGGACCCTTTCCAAAATGGTGGCCGGCCATTTGCCCTTTCCTGGGGGATGTGTTAACCAGAAAAACACAACAATCATTGCAATGTCCACAGCAACCATCGCAGTGTCCACTGTCCCATTCCACTGGTGCATTTCTCTATGGAAACTTCTGAGGTTGCCAATAGTCACCTTAGATCTGCAGGTTTAAACTGCTTCTCCCATGCTGCAATCTGGGCCTCAGAGAGAAAATTCTGTTTGCCACCTCTCTCTTTTTCATTGAGGTCCCTCTTTTTGCTCTTCCCTTGGGCTCTAATTCTTGTTTCATATCTTTTCTGGGTCACATGGATTCACTTTCCTCCTTCCCCACATTGCTATTACCAGCCCCTGCCTCTTTTGACAAGGCCTGCTTCCTGTAACACATACAGTTATGAACTCATCAGTTGTTTGACACACTAATGAAAATAGTGTCCACTGATCCAATTATTTTTCAAAAGTCCTACCTCTGAGCACACGAGATTTGGGGGAACATATTCAAATCATAACAATTAGGTATTACAAACTTCATGGTATGGTCAAGGACTGTGTCTTGCAGTGTAAATATTCATAGTCAGTAGAGTGCACATTGATAAAGTCAGGAAGATACTGACAAGACTAGTGTTACTATGAAGATTCTAATTTGTGCTTGTTTCATCTGTGATTTCCATCTTAGATAAAATGATTGAAGGGAGACTGGCTTGATCCAGGACCTCTGACATCTGCTGCTGGATCTGTTTCCTTATCTTTAAAATGAGAGGGTTGAATTTGAAATTCCTGTAGTAGATGACCTTCTTTGAACCTGTGGAAGCTGTCAGCATTGTGTTCTGCCTGTCTTGTAGATATTTAGTACTATTAGCCAGCCAGTATACTTGGGATGGAGGGATTCCCTAGGACATTTGGGAATTGACTTTCTTTTTTTTTTTCCTTCTAAAAGCATCAGTGTGGTATTTAAGTTTAATACTTGGTAGGCAAGTCCATTTTTAAAAAGGGAATCTATGTTCCCTAAGGAAAGCAGACAGCTACTGCAGTGATGTTTTGGCCCTGTTGGTACTCAGTAAACCCTAGTAATGGATGAAGTCATTTGTGTAATTTGGTTTACTTGAGAAATTCTGCATTGGCTGGATGAAAACTACCATCCTGGTTTTTCCCAGATGCGTGTGATATTCCATGTATTTTGTGTGTGTGTGTATGTGTGTCCATGTATGCTTGAACTTATATACATGTGATTGGAGATAAGTTAATAGGAATTAGTTTAGGGGCTTGTCTTCAGTTAAATATGACTGCTAGTATTTGATAGTCATATGCCTTTAGCAATTTTCACTATTCATGTTGAAAACTGGAAATATGGGTTTTGGTAAAATATAAAAAGGCTATTGAAATGTCATAGAGTGATTATATAACAGTGGATTATATAATGCTGAGAGTAGGGGCAGGAGAGGGAATATTATTCAGAAGTTTCTAGTAATTTGAAAACATTAAAAAAAATCTGTGTTCCCAGGCATTATTGTGTTTGTGCTGGCTTTTGGCAGAGATATTTTGAGGGCTCTTAGCCTTTCCTGGGTTGGGCAGTCATCAGCTCAAGGGTGGGGTTTTGGCTCTGAGCAGCTCACCTCTGTTCCAGTCTTGTGCTGATTCTTTGCCCTTGGATGGATGCTCATGATTGGCCACTCTCTTACCCACCCCTTAGTGGCCTTGATGTCTGCCATGTTTAATGCGGCCAACTCTGCCAATTTATTTTTCCGGCTTTGTGCTTGAATTTCTCTAGCTCTGGGGCTTTGATTTGAAGGCATATAATATGTCAGAAAACCAGGTGATTTGATTTACTACTAACTTTTTGGCAAGAGGATAGCTCTTGCCTCAAATGGCAGCTGGTTATAAAATGTTTTATGTAAGCTTGATAAGTGTTAGAATATTTGTGAAAATTGAGAGTAGGTTCATAGGCCATGGCTCACTAGTTGAATGCCGAGGTAAATAATGAGAGGGCAGTGCAAAGGGAGGTGCTCTGGACCGAGAGGTAGGAGAGAGATTTTGGTTCTACTTACGCCCTTTGGCACATGGCATGACCTGAGTAGACCACAGTTTCTCTACTGGACTAGATAATCTTTGAAGGTCATTCTGAATCAAAGCCCCGTAACTGGGAAGTTTTGCCAAACTGTTGAGGATGTGTGTTTTCATTCAGGCATCTTATGTTCATCTCTTTGAACTGTGTGTCAAATTTGAACTCCTGAAAAATGAAACCAAAATGAAGTTTCCAGCTTATCAGACATTCTAACTTAATTTTGTTTAAGTTTTTTTAATGAAATAGATTATTAAAATAATAGTATGCTTGGGTGAAGGGTATTGGCTCTAGACAAAGGGATTGTTTTTCAGCTCTGCCAGCTCTTATAAGGGAAAGCTGATATTCTCACCAGAACTGGGTTACTTTCTCCCTTGGGAAAGCTCAGTGCCATGGAAGCCAATACATACATTGCCCTGAGGCTTAAAAAGAAGTCTATGCTGGAGACAATCAGAAATGCTTGCATATTTCCTTTTACTTAAGCAAAGCACATTTGGAAAGTTGACATCCTTGAACTGCTTCCTTTTCAAGAGAAGGGTGTGCAATACCACTTTTAAAATGTCATTTGTTCTGTGATCCATCCCTTTGCAGATAGGCATGCCTGTTGAAACACTGCCAGTCAAGACTCACTTAGTGTCTCATTGGAGTGAGAGACAACCATTAGGGTTATTAGTTGTTACTTGCACAAAGCAGAATAAATAGAAAAACTGGTAAAATAGGATTTGAGAAGCTTCTTGAGTTTTGCCTGCAACCAGAAAGGGAATTTCCATCAGAGCTGAGTAGTTAGAATGTGTTCATTGAGTCGGTCAATCAGTTCCACATCAGAGTTGCCTTCATACCTTCCTTGCCTTTCCAACCTGCTTGCATAGTTCAGCTGGTGTGGTCAGGACTCTGCTGATCCACAGAAGGAAAACAACCCCCAGTCACTCAGATAGTTCCATAGGAGGGTCTGACACTGGACTGGAACATTTCATACAATTTGCATGTGTTGGTTTGTTTTTGCAACATGATAAATTTGATAAAAAGAATAAAGTTAATTGTAATAATTGCAGTGTTTTTAAAGGTAAGCAGTGAGCCTTAGCTTTGCCTTTTAGCTATTCTTGTGGATGAGGCCACCACAGGGAAAGATGATGCTGGCACACTGAAGGTTAACATACAAACAAGAGAGCAATTTTCTCTCACCTTGTAAGAGGGAAAAGACTCAACAATGGACTTTACTTCCCTTCTCAATTTATTAGATTTTACAGGAAATTTCACGTGGTATGTCCTTTGTGTCAAGTCTCTGAATGAGGCATTTCACTTTGAGGAAATCCTATATGCTAAAAAAGGATTTCAGCAATTAGTCGGGTAAAATTCACACAAGCAAAACTTTCATTACTTTACAAAAGGCTCTTTTAGTGAACCAGTTCTAGTGCCTTAATAAGAACATGTTAAGTGAGGAACATAAGCCTGTTTCCTGAGTAATCATCTCAGGTAAATTGACACAAACACAGCCAAATGTTCTTGGTGCCTGGCAGGACCTGGGAGAAATCAGCTAATTCATAATTATAATGCCTATGTACTCTGGCAGTAAAACTTGCACCACCCTTGGGTACAAAATTGTACTTTAGTGCTCAGGACGATTTTTCTTTTCTCTTTCTTTCTTTCTTTCTTTCTTTCTTTCTTTCTTTCTTTCTTTCTTTCTTCTTTCTTTCTTTCTTTCTTTCTTTCTTTCTTTCTTTCTTTCTTTCTTTCTCTCTTTCTTTTCTTTTTCTTGAACATCTCCGTGCCTCCAGACAAGAGGCTCTTTGGATAACACCTTTTTATTTATGAGGAAAACATTTGCCATCTTTTATTTTTTGTTTATCTTAGTTTTTGCCAGAAAATAAGAAGCCGTGTACAGTGTATTCAGGGAGACTAAATTAGCGAATAGGTTTTCACTGTGAGTTGAGTATTCAGAGGTAATGTTTGGGAACTGAACTTACAAACAGAAGTTCAGTATTCAGGGTCCCTGGAGAAATACTGAGGGCTCCTGCTGCCTGAACAGTCCGTGCTGCAGGCCAAGGGCAGCAGGAGAGAGAAGAGAACCACAGAGTGGATGTCAGAGTTGGGGTGAATGTTGGGACCAATCCAATTGTGCGGTTTTTTATTTTAGACAATGATGTGTGCAAGTGTTTATTTAGGACAACAGATGCAATCATGGGATAAATATATGCTTGATTGAGGTGGGGGCTACTCAGGGAAATTCAGAGCTGGTTTTCAGATTTTCTTGCACACAACTGGACTATGTCTGGAGCGCTGGCTGCAAGTTGTTCACAAGCACAACCTCTTAGTTGGTGCTCCTTTTATCTCTGAGCTTGTGACCTGAAGGATCTCTGAAAATTGTTGCAACCTTCTCTTTTGAACAAATAGACTAGTTAAAACCACAGACAAAGGGTCTCTTGTTCCAAAAAAAGAAAAACAGAGGGGACAAGGTTAGAAAATTTCAATACTTTTTAAATACAGGAGGTTTTTATTTTTGACTTCTGTGTTATGTATGTGTGTATACATATGTGTGTATGCATACATATATCTCTATAATCTTGCCTCCTACCTGAAGTTATTAAAGAGCTGTTTGAAGAAACAAGAAGTTTGTTTTATTCTTGCAAATGTTCTAGCTTTTGTTTGTTCTGTGCCCAGGAAGCAGAAAACAACCAAGCATAGCTCTTGTCTTTTGTCTACTTTCCTCTCTTTCTTCTACTTCCTTTTTCAGTTTGAATTTTAATATGTAATATTCAACTGGGCTCATGCAGTTCATTTTCTTCTAGTGGGATTTTCCAGTAAGTATTCTGACTGTTGTTGATTGGAAAATCACCTAATGGGTGGTGTGTGCCCATATAACATAGACCTCTGTAACCTGGGTGTTTTGTCAGTGCAACTCATCTTTTCTGCAGACCACCACTATCTCCATCTCTCTTTATTTCTATATTCATATTAAATAAGCAGAGGCACCATCTTAGGGTTTAGGGGACATTAATTGAATAATTGGTATGCTATTTTCATTCTAGCAAAATGAATTATAACTGTTGTTTAGAATAGGAAACTGGTAAAAGAATCATTTTGAAATGACAGTAACACAGAAACACTTTTAAAAGTCACAGAGAGAAGACAGACATAGTTGTATGGATTGCGTAGGGGTTTGGGAGTCAAGGAAGAGGATATTTACAAAAAAAGTAGATGCCAGAGATTTTTGAAGAATGGTTTTACAAGGGCTTATGGATGTGTGTGTGCATGTGTGTGTGTGTACAAGAGAGACAGAGGAAGACAGAGACTTTATTTCAACCACCCCCAACTTCCAACCCCCAACTTTCCCTAGAAACTGAGGCAGTCTTGTCTATACAGAAGAAGCATCAATACTTTTCATGTAAAGAGTTTTTCTAGAGGGTTTTTTCCCCTGGTAACACATTAAGATAGCAGATGTCTCAATAGTTTCTGAACACCTTTAAGCACCAAGGGATCACAAAGTCCCTTTATGCTTGCGGCCCATCATAACTATTGTTAACATTCCTGTTTACTTTCAAAAAGTTACAGTGTGCATAGTGACTTATGTGGTTATGCTAATCAAGATCAGCCTTGGGAAACGGGACCTTTATTGAAGTAAGAGTTATGTCATAGGACAGTATCTTTGCTGTTAAATATTTTGTAATCTAAAACAGAAAATTTGTGGAATAGCATTCAGTGCAGGGGAAGGGAAAATGATTCTGTCTTGTGTTATGAAAAAATACAGGGATGGAGGTTGACCTCAGTGGAATAGGTC
Organism: Dasyprocta punctata; assembly: GCA_004363535.1. Taxonomy (NCBI): domain Eukaryota; kingdom Metazoa; phylum Chordata; class Mammalia; order Rodentia; family Dasyproctidae; genus Dasyprocta; species Dasyprocta punctata. Next base: position 12,146 of record RJWM01008757.1, read on the forward strand.
TGAGAGATTTCATCTTTTCTTTGTTCAGGTCAAGGAAGGACAAGTGTTAAGGTTTTACATAGCATATGTACATAAATAACTTCACATGAGCAAGACAAATACTATTTCCTGATAAATTTATACATGAGGCTGTAAGAAGTTTCAGTCTCAGGATATTAGTAAAGACACTGAGAAAGCTTTCTGATTAAGCCTAGAACCCACCACCATGAAAAAGTTCAGGGGAAGATCATTATCTTTCATTGGCTATTGTGATGATGATGAGACGCACATGAAAATGGCAACGCTGCCACCTAACCATAGCATTGAAAGGAATCCTTAGAAGAGGTACTTCTCACAGTGCTCTAGTTCAACAAGTCATCCAGTGAGGAGCAGCCACCAGCCCAAACAGGAGTATACTCATTTCCTTCAGTCTGTTCTAAGTTTCTCGCTAGTTCAGTGTCCCCTAGTGGTAATTTGTCTTAGTGAACAAGCTGTTCACAGGAAAAGTCCGTGAGACCTGTGTAGATCATGGCCTCTTTCATTAATCTTTGATAATGCACACAAATTCTGAGGGGCCAACCAGGTGCCAAGGAGCATGTGCTCTCAATTGCACCATGGCACGAATGAGGAAGCTGAGGTTCAGGGACCCTAAGTGGCATTGCCGAAGCTTAGTGTACGGTAAGCATCAGAGCTGGGATGTGGAACTAGAATTCCTGAGTCTTGTTTTGATTTTTCTTTTTTTGCAATACCATTTTATAATCCCTGAACGACAGACATTGTCCAGATATAGATGAGGCACAGAGGCAATAGGGTGAGGAGTCACACAAGACTGGGTCTCTTCTGCTTCCCCGGTCACCTCCTGACTTCCTGATACTGAGAGCTGAGGAGAAAGAAGACACAGTGAAAAAAGACCTAACTGACCTGCATTCTCCTGACTTTCAGTCCCTGGACCACCATTCCAGCGTCGACTCCATGACTGTTTCCTGAGTGCCTATGATACTCTAGGTTCTAGAGATATGGTGATGTCCAAGAGAGAAAATATTCTTGGTCAAGTTTCTTATTCTTGCTGATGCCCAGTTTTCCATGTATGAAATGGAGGTGAACACCTTTAATCCCAGCACTCTGGAGGCTGAGGTAGGCGGAGCGTTGTGAGTTCAAGGCCGACTTGGGCTACAACGTGAGTGCAAGGCCGGCCTGAGCTACATAGTGCGACCCTGCCTCAAAAAATCAGGGCCGGGAGTTTGGCTCAGTGCTTAAGCGCCTGCCCTGGCAGGTGCGAGGTTGTGAGTTCAATCCCCGGTGCCGCAAAAAAAAAAAAAAAAAAAAAAAAAAAAAAAAAAAAAAAAAAAAAAAAAAAAAGAAAAGAAAAGAAATGGAGGTGAGTGTATACTTGTGGAAGGCATACACTTGGGGTTTTACCCAGTAAGGTTTTTGTGAAAAGGTGAATATACAGCCAAAGGCTGAAGGCAAAGTGATGACACTGATGGTCTGTTGGTGTCTAGATATCTGAGATGACACTTTAGAGGAATCTATTTAAATGATGGAGTGGTAACTTTTTTCTGTAAGTAATATTTTGCTCTAGAGATGATTTTATCATATTTACTTAGAACTTTTGCTCTATCAGAAACATATTGTTACTGAGGAAACTTTCTCTTTTTTATTTTTTTGTTTTTATTTTAAAGAGTATATAACAGAATAAAACCAATCAAAATAAACCAGTGTAAAAGATACAGGATTTCAAAACATTATGAAATCAACAGTAGTTACCATAATGCCTTTTGATGTCTTCAAAATAGCTGCAGATAACTTTGGACATAGTAAAAATCAAACAGAACAGAATAGAATAGAAATAATAAAAACTAAACAATGAATGTGATAAAGGACTTCAAAACAAGCCAATTGTAAATCCATAATTGCTACCATAATATATCTTTCTATCCATGAAATAGCTTCTCCTGCCGTGTGACTTAACATAATCAAATAAAACAAAAAGGAATAAAACTCAGCCCAACAAAAGAATGGAAATGATATAGGACCTCAAAACAAGACCATAGGGAATCGACAATGGCTGCAACCCTCAGAAGGAGATCCCCTCCTAGATGACACACTGCTTAGCGATATCCTCTGAACCTTTGATCAGACCTGGCTCTAGACCTGCAATGTTAGTGAAACACCAAAGCACCACAGGCATCCAATTGCATTTCACCTCAATAGCTATTATCACAGTCTGTGTTTCTCTGGATAAGCCGGCCACTTGGGTGGGGGTGAGGGGAGGGGAATGGTACTTCTTGTTTGCCAGCCTGCGTGCTCAGAGGAGCTGGGGTCTGGCTGCTCCAGTGAAGCCATGGCCCATGAATGGCACTGGTTCCCAGACTGGGCTTGTTTGCTGCTGCAGCCATTGTTCCCTCTAACCACGGTCTGTGAATGGCCAAAACTTTCTCTTTTTAAAAAATACATAATGCTTGAAAACAGAATCTTAGGAAGTGAAAGAGTCATTGAATATTAGATCATGAGAAGAAATTAAAGATTTTCTAATACACATTCCTCATCTTACAGTTTGGGACACAAGTGGGAAAGTCATTAGTGAAATTGTTCATTCAACAAATACTTCCTGTGACATGTGCTATGTAGATAGTGCACTGATCTACATGTTGGGATTACTATAGTGGGGAAAACAGCCATGGTCACCGTTTTCACATGCTTAGATTCCAGGGGAAAGGGTCATAATTAATACACATTAAATACTTGTACAGTAGATGAGGTGGTGATAAGTATTAAGAAAAGGTAAGGGATAAAGGATGATTGAGGGGAATACTCTTCTGTAGAATGTTCACCAAAGGCAGTATTTGAGCAAGTTCTAAATGAGGTAAGAAAGTGTAGTATATGGATATCTAAGGAAAACTCATTGCAGGCAGGCAGAACAGCAAGTGCAAAGGGCCTGAGGTAGACTCACACTTAAAGGTCAAGATGACTTGATTGTGTAGCAGACAGGTGGGAGTGGCAGGTATTGTAATCAGAGTAGCAAGGGGTGGGACACATTGCATAAGGCCTAGTGGGCATGGTAAGGTCTCTGTGGTTTTTGAACAGAGGGCAGTATAATCTGATTTCTGTTTTGGAAGGATGACAAATGAGCTAAGGGCAGCCTCGAATCTAAATTCCCTAAGATAAATCTCATACGTCTTTCCATTAAAGTAGCCAGCACCACACACTTTAGCTGAGTGTAAAAAATCTTGGAAGGATTTACAAAAAGTGTGTATATTTTTAATACTACTAAGATCACTAGTTCCAAGCAGAGTTTAATAAACACAAAGTAATACAAATTATGCTCACACTTTTTCTTTAGCTCTCCAAAAGGGAAACATCAACTTTTAGATCTTCTAACATATTATCACTGGGAACTTCATGATGAAAAAAAGTAGGAAAAATAATGTGCCTCATGATGGGAAACCATGTCGCTCTTGCCTGGAGTTTAAGGGGGTAGAGAAAGAGGCTGCTATGCCTGCCTTCTGTGTGTTACTGGTCAGCCTGTGCTTGTTTCGAGCCATGGGTTATCAATTTACACTAAGCTCCTTCATGATATTTAAATAAGTGGTTGTTAAAGCCACTTTGAAATGTGCCAAAGTTGGAAGGATTCTGCTTCTGGGAAGAAAGAAGTTTGATATAATTCCTTAAATTGAGATTATTTTCTTTTTTTTCACTTCTTGTTTGGTTTGGTCAGTATTTTCATTTATTTACGATGGTAAGGTTCATCAAGTTGTGCTGAGTTTAGAATTCCATCATTGTAACTGGAGCAGTGTCTTTCAGATGTTCTCTAATGACAGTAATAATAGCTGTTGTGAACTGAGAATCTCTTTGTGGCTACACCTGTTGCCTAGCTACTGCCAATCATTAAACACACCCGCAAGATGCAGGCTGTTCTCCCCACTTTACAGAAAACTGAGGCTCACAGAGGTTAGTTATTGGCCCACATCTACTCAGTCAGCAAATAGCAGAACCAACACTGTATTTGAATCCCATTTGACTTTACAGCTGAACAGTTTTCCACCCACACTATGTCATGGCCATGATTAATGAGAATCTAATGAATTAGGGTGTCTTAATATCATTAAGATATCAAGCATACACTCACCTTGTGCTGCTTTTCAATATTTTTTTTGGAGTAAAGGAATCACAGAATTCAGGGTTTGCGAGATTTTGCAGGTCATTTCATCTGAACTCCCCACTGATTCTTGAAAAAACTTAGCAAGAGATTTATTTCCCCCAGCCGTGCTTGTATATCTCTAGTGATGTGGAATACCCAAGGCAACATTTCCATGGTTGAAGTTGTTTTGGAAATTGCAAAGTTCCTCCTTATACTGTGTCAACATCAGTCCTTCTTTCAACATTTGCAGTCATGTAGAACAGAGCTAGTCATGTGCTGGAAGACAGTAATCATTCTTCCATTGAGACTCTGCTGTGGAATCCTTTGTTACTTGATTTTCCCCCATGTGTTATAGTCTGAAGTCAGGTTTCCATCCTGGTTAATTTCTTTTGCACACTCTTAAGTTTGTTTCTATCCCTTTAAAGTGGAGCATCCAGGACTTAAGATAGTTTTCTTCTTTAGGTCAGGCCTCATGTCTGCCCCTGAGTATAAGATCATGTTACTGTTGACTCATGGTGTGGTTTCCACTGACTCAAGCCCTGCTGTTCCTTATACCCACATTGCTACCACCAAAGCACGTCTTCCTCATCCTGCAACAGTACAGTTCAGTCCTATTTTTCAGCATTTAACTGTATTAAGTTTCTTTTTTTAAGATACTGAAAAAGACTCAGTTCACTGCTCAAGGTTTTCAAAATATTTTAAATTCTAGCTTCAAGGCAATCCAACTCCGCTTACAAGAAAATCACCTTGCTTCAAGACAAATTTTATTTCTTTTCATGATGTTGTTTATTTCCATGTTGTGGATGATGTTTTGTAGCACAGATAGAAGTTCACACGTTATTTTTAATATTATGAAAAACGTTAGACTATCTTCACAGAGAGTAGACTGCAGACAGGGGCCTCCAGGCATGCTCTGATTTCTGGGAGATCAGATTGCACTGGTATGTTACCCTGATCTAGGCTTCCAGACAAATGTATGTGGAGGAACTTGTAGTCTCATAGATGTCAAATTCTTAGAAGCCTTGCTGATGTACCATCTCCCTGTGAGGTTTTCTCATTTCTCAAATACTTGGAGCAAGGATGGAAGTGAGGCACTGAGCAAAGTGAAGTTCCTTCAGGAGCAGCACTGTATTGTGCTATTGGGAGAGGAATCCTGGAAAGGACACGCTGAGAACAGACAACAAACATAACCCATGACTGAGGCTTAACCAGTGACAAATGTAGTGATGACTGAGGTAATGATCTTAGGGCCAATTGATTTCCCCACAGTCTGAAACAGACATTCATAACACCTTCATTTTTTACTCTGGAAGAAAGAATAGCACACACAAAAAATCTTATATAGGGATGTATTTTTTTTTCTGTTTTCTTTTATTATTTTTAGCAGCATTTTAGAGATACATGTCTAGAATGAAAGTCAAATAAAATTCAACTATTTTGCCATTTTATTATCTAGAGAATGACTCAAATATTGTTTGAAAATATTATAAAATTGGAAAACCCTCAAGATTGACAATGAACAAGAAATCTGATGACTCGTGACAGTTTTAAGTTAAACAAGGGAAAGATAAATCTTGCATATTGAAGGAATTTTAGTTGTTAACTGGTCTATGAAGTGAAATATTCTTGAAAAAAATCACAAAGTAAAAGCTACTCTTAAGTTTATCAGTCATACTTGTATTGAGGTTCCAATATTATAATCCCAATAGTAATTCCTTATAATATTGTAATCCAAGTATTATATATTGTAATCCTATTATTGTAATCCTTTTTCCAGTCCACCTCATAATCCAGAAAGTTGTATTTGTAATACCTTTTAAACATTATTGGAATTCCTATGCGTTAATTCCAATCCACCACCTCCAATGCAATTCACAGTGAGAGTAAAGACACTGGGACATACTCAAAGTTATGGGCAGCCAACGGGTTCTAAGCCTGATCCAAGTGAGGATATATGGACAAAGGCCATGATCCAAGACCTCTCCAAGAATGTATTATCTCGTGAAGAAGGGAGTGGTTTAAAGATGACTGACAGTGAGGAAGGCAGGAATTATGTGAGTAAGTTGGGCTGGATAGCCAGGTGGAGAGAAAAGCATCTTTGCAATATTCAGGGAGAATGATATGCAGTATGACCAGTCTGCATAACTCCACTGGGGTAACATTTGAATGGCTTTAGGAGGCCATTGCTTCAGTTTCTGATATGTAAATTTTGTTTTCTGGGAAGCCATGTTTTTTTTTTTTTTTTGAGACTCATACCCAACTGACATTCCTGGAGCTGACTGGTTCTGCTGTCCCACGGCATTCAACCATTTAACAGAGAACACAATGTGAGGAAACAGGAAAATGTCAGGTTAGCCTTAAATATTGTATATCAATACCTTGGCTAGCCTTATTTGCATTGCTTATCAAGGAAATACCATAGCCAGTTCTGGACATATCAGTGCATGGAGACAAGACTTGATTTAACTAATGCTGAGGCAATTGTTCTACATTCAAGGGGAACTGCTCAAATTATCTCCTACATATTTGTAATGAATTTTTGATCTTTCAGAAAGTGAATCTATTGAGAACTACAAAGTTGTTGCTATTGCTTTTGCTACATTACTAACATACAGCTTTATTACTGCAGTTGTATAGATGTGATGAACAAATATAAAGAATGTTTAAATTTTAAGAAATGTATTACAGCAAGATATATTGCCATTAATCCCCCCTCAAAATACTATTCTTTGTTTCACATGCCCTTAACCCATAGTTTGTGCCACTTTCAGAAGCAATTCTGAAATTCCTTTTTTGTGTTTTTAGTTGATTTAACATGGTTACCTTGATGTTCTGAACCAATTCAAAATATTTCAGAAGGGTTAAATTTCAGAAAAATCCTTACTAGAATATTAAGGAGCGTAGATTATTTTTTCTGTTATTGAAGTTTTCATAAATAGAAGTCTACAATATATATTCTTTGATTAGCATTATATTTGTGAAATTCAAATGTATCTGTAGGTGTCATTGTAGAGTTAATACACATATTAAACTACAGCATTCAATAAGGACTAGACTACTTTCATTCTAATATTGGTGGAAATCAAGTTTATTTTCAATTTCATAATGTGTCATCAAAGATATAAGTATTTTAGTGGTCTTCTTGAGGCCTAACTCTTCAAGAATTTTTTTTTTACTTTTATTAGTATATGTTAATATTCATTGTGAGGAGCTGGTACTTGAAATATATATATATATATATATATATATATATATATACACACACACACACACACACACCAGGGATTGAACTCACAACCTTGCACTTGCCAGGCAGGCGCTTATGCCACTGAGCTAAATTCCCAGTCCCTAAGGAGCTGGTACTTGTACATAACATACTTTAATTCTTTTTGTGTTCCTTTCTCCTCCTCTCCCTCCCCCTCCACCATCCAGTTCCCTACTTCCATCTTGGTCCTCTTCCCATTTACAAAAGATCTAGCTCCCTGTTTCCTAATAAATATCTTTCATTTTGTTCTTTATTTATATTTTAGATTTCTCACGTAAGAAAAAAACACATGATATTTAAGGTTCTGTGTCTGATTTATTTCACTTAACATTATGACCACAAGATAAATTCATTTTTCTACAAATAACTCAAGTTTATACTTCTTTGTAGTACAGTACTATTCTATTGTATATAAATATTACATTTTATTTATTCATTCATCTGGTGATGGACATATAGACCACTTTCACGATTTAGCTACTATGAGGTGTGTTGCTATAAACACTGGTATACTTATATTATCATAATGTAATATTTTTAACTCTTTCAGGAAGACATATAGAAGGGGAATAGCTGAGTTCAAATGAGTTTCTAGTTTTTTCCTTTGAAGAATCTCCATGCTGTTTTCATAGTGATTGCACTAGTTTACATTTTCACCAACAATGTAGAAGTGTTCATTTTCCCCATAGTCTTGCTAGCTTATGTTATTCTATGCTATTATTTGATTTCTTGATGATAAGCATTGTTTCTGGAATAAGATGGAATCTCAGCGGTGCTTTAATTGACATTTCTCTAATCCCAGTGATGTTGAACATTTTTCCTGTACTTAATGTTCATTTGTACTTCTTCTGAGAAGTGTCTTTCCATTTTCTAATGTCCACTTCAATCTCCTTTTTTTGTTGTTGTTGTTGGGGAGAGTACTGTAGTTTTCTTTATACAGATCTTTCAGTTCCTTGTTTGGTTACTTTCTAAGTATTCAGTTTTTCTTAGTACTTTCGAGTTTGGTGTTCTTTTCCTAATTTCTTTCTCTCAGTGAGTTCATTATAGATATACAGGAACACTATTGATTTTTCTGTTGATTTTGTATCCTGTTACATTGCTAAATTTGATTATTAATTCTATGAATCTTTTGGTGGAAGATTTTGGATCTTCTTTGGAAAAGTTTACACAATCTGCAAATAATGATAATTTAACTTCTTCCTTTCCTATACATGTATGCCCCTTTTATACCTTTGTGTTGCTTGATTTCTCTGAACAACGTTTTGAGTACTGTGTTAAACAGGAGTAGTGAGAGTGGACATAGTTGTTTTATTTCTGATTTTAAAGGGAAAACATGAAGGTTTTTATTTCACTTAATATGATGTTGGTAGTAGGTTTATCATAAATGACTTTTATCAGGTTGAGATGATGTCTTTCTGTACCTATTTTCTTTGGGGCTTTTTTAAAAAATCATGAATGGATGTTACATTTTGTCAAAGGTTTTTCTGCATCTGTTGAGATAATCATATGAATTTCATGCTTACTTTTGTTTATGTGGTGTATTACATGTATTTACTTGAATATTTTGAACCATTATTGCATCCTTGAGATAAAATTTTCTTGGTCACAATATATGATCTTTTTGGCGATTCATTTCATTCTGTTTACTAAAATCCCTTTGGAGTTTTTTGTATCTTGTTCATTAAAGAGATTGGTTTTTATTGTTTTGGAAATTTTTGATGGGATCATTGTCTGGTTTTGGAGTCCGGGTAATACTATCTTCCAGGAATGACTTTGGGAGTAATTCTCACTTTTTGATTCACTGAAGAGTTTGAGAAGTGTTGGCATTTAATCTTCTCTGAAGTTCTTCTAGAATTCATCAGCGACTCCATTGGATTCTGATTTTTTTTCTTCATTGGTAGGTTTTTTCCTACTCCTTCAATTTTATTTCTGTTATTGAATTTTTCAGAGTTTTCATATCTTCTGGGTTCATTTCTGATAATTCATATGTATCTAAAAATCTACCCATTTCTTCTGAATCCTCCAATTTACTGGAGTAAAGATTTTCATAGTAGTTACTAATGATCTTCTGGGTTTCAGTGGTGTGTATTGTGATTTCACCTTTTTCATGTCTAATTGCATTAATTTGGGTTTTTCCTTCCTTTTTTTTCAGTAAGACTGGCTAACTGTTTTTCTATTTTGTTTATTCTTTTTAAGGACCAGATCTTCCATTAATTGATTCTTGTACTGTTTTTTAGTCTCAATTTCACTGATTTCTGCTCTCATCTTTATAATCTCCTTTCTTCTACTAACTTGGTTTTGGATTGTTCTTGGTTTTCTAGTACCTTGAGTTGCAAAATTAGGTTATTAATCTGGGCTTGCTCTGATTTCTGATGTGGACATTCACAACTACAAAATTACCTCTTAGGGCTGATTTCATTGTGGGCCATAGGTTCTGGGACATTGTACTGGCATTATTGTTTGATTCTAGGAATTAGTTTCTTGATTTTTTTGGTGATCCATTGATTATTCAAGAGTGTATAAGAAGAATTACTGTGACTTCTTCTGCCATTGAGTTTTGTTGCAATATGATTTGATAATATGCATGGGATAATTTTGACAGTTCTGTATTCACTTATTGGCTAGTGAGTGGTCTATTTCGGAAAAGTTCCATGTGCTATTGAGAAGTATGTGCATTCTATTGTTGGGTGTAATGCTGTGTAGATATCTATTAAATTCCTTTGTTCAAAGACGTGATTTAACTCTATATTTCATTTTTTTAAATCTTGTAGGTCTATTTGTGATAGTGGAAATTGAGATTCTCCCACTATGATTGCATCAATGTTTTTCTGGTCCTTAGTATCTAATAGTGTTTTTTTTTATGAAGTTGGGTATGTCAGTGTTTAGTGCATATATTTTTTAAATTGGTATTCCCTCCTGTTGAATTATTCCCTGAGCCAATATGTAGTGACCTTCTTTGTCTCTTCTAATCAATTTTGGCTTGAAGTCCATTGTTTTTCTGAATATAGGATAGCTACTCCTGCTTTTTTTTGCATGGCTTCCCATTGCATGGAACATTGTTTTTCATCCTTTGATTTTTAGCTTCTCCAAGGAAAATTAGCTGCTACAAAGCTCTTCCAAGGAAAATTGCCATGAAATCTCCTGTTCTTCTTTTATACTGTTCCTACAAGCCTCCTTAAATGGGTCTTATCATTACATTATTTTATTGTTGCTGATTTCTTTTCTTTCCTTTCTACTTAACTGTTTCTACCTGGTGTGTTCATTCTAGTGGACATTTTGACATTGTTAGCTTTCTTTTCTCTTTCTGGAGTGCTGGTTTGGTGGTCATGAATTCCTTTAGGTATTCTTTATCATGAAATTATCTTATTTTTCTGTCAATTTTGAAATATAGTTTTGTGGGATATGTTAACTTGGATTGGGAATTGTTTTATTTTAGGGCTTGAAACACTTTACCTGAAGGAAGCAGTGGTGAACCTATGGCTCAAAAGCCACAGTAGCTGTTTGTATCACTGAAAGCTTTAAAAGGTTCACCATTGCTTCTCTAAGGCCTCCTGGACCTTAAGCTTTATGTTGAGAAATCTGCTTTAATTCTAATATGGTTTCCTTTATAAATGACTTGTTGTTTTTTTCTAACTGCTTTTAAGATTCTCTCATTGTGTTGGATTTCTGGGATTTTCACTATGGTGTGTCATGGGAGGTTTTTCTGATTTTGGCTATTTGGTGTCCTATACATATCATGGCTTGTTATCTACATGTCTCCCCAAAAGCCTCATGCGCTCATAGATGGGGCTTTTGTGAGTGACTGGATCTTGTGTATGTGTTACTGGATCGTGGATGCATGTGTTAGTCAATGTTTGCAAGAGAAACAGACTTAATGCAGGACACAAAATTTACAAGATTAGTTTACAGCATCCACCCACAGAGTCAAACATAGAAGGTGCAAGAGGCCTGTCTGCTTGCTAGAGAAACAAAGAATCCAGCCGAAGGTCTGGAGCCCATGGCAATGTCCTGTAGCAGTCCATATCAGGTGGCTGAGGAGTCTGTGATGGAAGACTGAGGGGTCTGCACCAGCAAGCTCAAGGGCCAGTGCTGGAGGCCAGAGAGTCTGTGCTGGAAAGCCCCAAAGCTGATACTAAGGGATCTGTGCTGAAAGCCAGGAGATGACACCTGAGGCGAAGGTGAAGACCAGAGCTCCCCTGAAGAGAACAGTCAAAGCTTCTCCAAGGAAAATTGGCTGCAGTGAAGCTCTTCCAAGGAAAATCAGCATGAGCCCCCCTACCCCCATTCTCCTTTTACACTGTTCCAACAAGCCTCCTTAAGTGGGTCTTCCATGCCCAGAGCCATGCTGACTCAATTCCACTGGGTGTTCCCACTCAAATTGACGATCAGGCAATCACCACAGAATGTGATACTGGATTAATCTTCTGATTACTTTAATATAGTTCTGGGTATGGGTGATTTACTTATGAAATAGGGAAGACCCACCCTGTGTGTGGGTGGCACCAACCAATAGGCTCGTAGCCTGCATGGAATATAAAGGGAAAGAAGAAGTAAGTCTCTCTGCTCTCTGCCTCCCGTCTCCCTCTGCCATGGTGGCCTGCCTTGGGCTGAAACCTCCACAAGCTGTGAGCTAAAACAATCTTTTTCTTGTGGGTATCAGGTATTGTTTCTCAATGATGAGAAAGTAACCAAGACAATATGTGTCACTTACCTTTATGTTAAATTATTGTACCATATTTGGAGAGTTTTCATCTATTATTTCAGAACAGATTTTTATATGCCATTTGTGCTATCTTCTGACTTTGTACTAATTCCACCTAGTCTTGGAAAAATTTAAGAGCTGTTGGATCCATTTTCCATGTTCTCTTGTTTTTAAAAAGTCTTTCATTAATTGGTCACCAACAACAGTTCTAGTTTTGGGAGTTTTTTCTCACATTGATCATTTCCTCTGCTCATACTTTCAATAGAAGTTTTAATCTCCTGAATTTCTATTTAGAAATTCTATGATGGACTCTAATCCTTTATTAGGATGGTCATGCATGTTTTACATCATTTTGTTTAGCTTTTTTATTTTTTATTGGTGCGTTTTCTAGAATTCTTGATGATTTTGTTTAATTGGCTAAATATGTTGTTACTTATGTCTTATGTGATCTTGCCAATTGGCTTATTGAACAGTTTTGCTACCTCACCTGATACCATTTCAGACAGTTCAGGTGTGAGGCTCTTGGTTTCCTCCCCTTGGAGGCCCCATGGATCAACTTTGGGAGATTTAGGAGTGTTTGGAGGAATTTTGTTGGTTTGTCTACTCGTGTTTGTATTTTTATTTGTTTTCTGTTGAGGCTGTGAGTTTATTGTAGTCAGAAGTTTTGTTTGAAATCTTCTTTAGATAATGTCTACTTTTCAGTGGCATTCTCTGGGCGTGGCTTTTGTCTCTCTCAGGTTCCAACCACCTTCATTTGCTTGACATGGGAGATTTCCACATATTTGGCCCAGTACTCAGTTCTCCTAGAATGAGCCAGTGTTTTTAATAATTCCTAGGCAATCTAAATATTGGCATTTCAAAAAAGACTAATTAATAGCAAAAGCTATGGCACTTAACTAATAAAATCAACATCAGCTATGAGAACAAGAAAATAAAGAAAAAAGTAACATTTGAAAAATTAATTGATGTGTTACAAGGAGAGAAAAGAAAGGGGATTCTATCAAGGACTAAAAAGAAATTAATAGTGATAGATAAGAGTTGCAGGAAAAAAAAAGAGTTGCAGGAAAGAATGAACAAGAAAAAGAAGAAAAAGGAAAAACCACAAAACCAGGAGATAAAGGAGGTGGAAAAACATTGGAAGGAAAAAAGAGAAAAGAGAAAAAAAGCAGAAACTAAAAGAAGAAAAAGAATGCAATGGGAGACAACCTCCTAACTCTGAAAAAAGCAGATGAAGAAAAAATAAAAATATTACAAATATGAAAAATTTCAAAAAATTTGAGGGAAAGAAAAAAATTTCTGTTATTGAATGGATGATTCATTTTCTCCCATGATCTCTAGCCTTGGGATCTGGCCAGACGTGATTTTGTATGCCTAGCTTTAGTGCCTATGGGTCTTTGAGGTCCTGTCCTTGCCCTACAGGCCATTCTGTTCATTCCCTCCAGACAGTGGTTACTGTTAAAGCTAATACATGTCCTTGGTTCCACTGGTAGACGGGAAATGCCATCAACCCTCTGGTTTTATTTTTCTGCTGGATGTAGGCCACAAGGCAGATGTTCAAGTGGGCTGTTGGCCTTACTGTCAGCAGTCAAGGGGACTAGTTGCTCCCTTCCCTCCCCGATGTTGTTTTCATCCAGATGAGTTGGTTGGTCAGTGTTTGCCTCTGCTGCCCTACGCTGTGTTTCCATGAGGGTGGGGTGCTGCGCTCATGTCTCTCTCTGTCTCTCTTTCTCTCTCTCTCATGTGTATAGGGAGACTACAGATCTGCTTTCTCATGTGAGTGTGGGACCCACACCTCTGGCATGGGTCTGCTGTCTTAGGTCAGGATGAGATGTGTCACTTCAGGCCTACTCTCTCCTACTCTGTTTCTTTAATGAGTGGCTTCTTTCTTTGGTCTGCAGTACTGGAATTCACCAGACATGGAGCAGAGATAGTGAGTCACTGCCAAGACTTATTTTGTTTCTACCTTTATGTTTTTGTGGGTGTGTGCTGAATCCTGTCCTCTCTTTTTTCCTGGGCATGGTCAGTGAATGGTGTCCACTCTGGAGCTATAGTCACTGCATTTTCTCCCAATTTCTGTGTTCCTCTGGGTGCCCCACGTCATGACATTTTCAGTCTAGCTTTACGATGTGTGGGTTGGTGAGTTGACCTCCCTGCTCCATAAGTCTCCGTGACCGTAAACCCCAGGCTGTGGCAACCATCCAAACTGAGGCAGCTTCCATATCATGTTGGCAGATGGGGAAAGCAAACAGACCTCCGTGTTGGAGGTAGGCGGTAGGGTGGGGGTGCGGCAAACAGTCTACCAGACTTATTGCCAGCATCTCCAGACCTAGTCCCCTCCAAAAGCCACACATGATTGCTCTGGCTTCTCCACTCAAAAAGTGGGACCAGAATTAACTTCTCCAGGAGAAGGCCTATGTCTAGTCCTTGCCATCTCTGTGACTCTCTTGTGCCTGTCTCCCACCCAGTCACTGTGGTAGGGTGACACCAGAAACTCTGAAGAATAGTTGTTTTGTGGCACAGTCCTAAACAATTAAACTCTTCTCAAAATGGCTCAGGATTAAACATTCTCAAATATGGTGAATGCTGCACTGACTTTCTTCACTAGCTCTAACTTGCCACGTGGAGTCACTTTCAGAGTAAAACTCCATTTTATTTTTGCAGTTTGGAGGAACTGTGGACTTCTCTTGCAGTTATTGCTGCTGAACCAGTCCATCGTCTCTTCCTGGAGCTTCCAACCTTCTCCAGCTTACCCTTACCTCAGCAGAAACAGGTGCCTCTCACTGGGAGGCAGAGGTCCTACCCAATATTCCTTTTTTTGTTTTGTTTTGTTTTGTCTTGTTTTGTTTTGCTTTTTGCCTGCATTGTACTCTATTTCTCGAACTTCTCTGTAGTTTTTAGTTTTACTGTCAGCTCCCTCCTGATTTTCCAAGATTTACTTTTTTGTTTGTTTGTTTGTTTTGCCAATTTGTTATTTTCCAGGCATTTCAATTCTAGGACCCAGAGAGGCTGTATTTGCTGCTAATCTTTACTCTGCCATTTTTAAATCCTACGATCCAGTTCTTGGATTGTTGGTATATTGTCTATTTAGTCACTGGCTTTATGCCAGCTGATCCTGCATTCATCTTTACTAATTAATTTTTCCTTTTTGTGAGTTTTCAAGTTTTTCTTTCTTCATGTTCAATTTAGTGAAGAGTTGAAGGAGGCTCCATAATTGCTATCAAACTAAATCTTGTAAGAAGCTAGACGTTTGTATTACTGCTGGCTGCATCCACCCTCCTGACCATCTATCCATCCATATATGCATCCTCCCATCTATGCTTCTACCCATCTTCCCTCATGTCCTTCATTCACTTGCCCATCCACCCTTAGTTATTATGTGTGACGTACATCTCAGGAGCTTGAAAACTGTAGGTGAACAAGATAGGCTTTAAAGATAAGAGATAGACACTAAACAAATTAAGTGGGAGTTGAAGAATCCATTTGCACTGTAGAGTGGCAATTCTGACTGCAATATGGAGAATAAGTTGCAATCAAGTGAAGTAGAGTCAGGTGCAGATTCTCAAGGGAATGAATGAACTTCAGGTGCTCACTGCCTTTTTAGAGCTGCTGAGTTGTGGCAGTGCTGTCCAGGCGTGAAATATTTTTATCACATACAGCTTTCACTATACATCAGACCTGGATTTTTGGGATGAGAAGAAGTGATGTCTTTAAAGATGATCGAATTTCCTATTATTATTATTACTATTAGGAGCAGTAGTACGAGGGATAGAACTGAGACCCCCCCCACATACTTTAATATTTAAAATTTAAAACAGGGTCACTAAATCTCCAAGTTGTTCAGGTTGGACTAGAAATCATAATTCTCCTGCCTCAGCCTGCCAGAGTGCTGAGATGACAGACATGTAGCACCATGCCTGGCTTTACTTGTTTTTTCAAAAGTTTTCTTGTTCTAGCCTGCAATAGGAATCCTTAGCAATTAATATTTTTCTAGCCAGAACCAAGTAATGAAGTCTTAAAATTTACAAATTTGCCTTAAACTGAATCTTAGCATTAATCTATTTTTATTTTTGTGACATTTTTAGGTTCGATTGTAACACTCAGCGCCTTTCCAGAATTCAATTTCTGTTTTACAGATATTATTTTCAAATCTTTGCGCCAGCCTACACCCAAAGTTTGTTTCAACTAGATAATTTGAGACCAGCGAAAACTTAGGTGACTATGAGGTACTACAGTTAATTCTAATAAGCCACCCAGGAGAATTAATCTTCTTAGTTTAATGCTATATTGTATAAACTAAAGTTTAAAAAATCTTTTGTAAACAGAGACATCATACACACAGCTAGTCAAAGCTAGAGTGTTTGGTGATGAGAAGAGAGACTGAGAGAAGTTGTATTGTTGAGCAGACATCTTGAGGAACAAAGTGATGTTTAGGTTTTGGAACTTCCATGTCTTGTCCCCTGTGTTTATTCCCTGACTCCTGTGAAGGAAGGGAGGCTGGCTATGTGCCGCACACGGTTAGAAAAATGCCAGAAGCACCATTAAAGAGGACTTGGTGATTCAGCAAAGCTCTGAGTCAGTCATTACACACAGGTCTGGTATGGCAATTGCAGGGCATTCACTATTTATTAAAAGAGGTCAGTTTGAAATTATAAAAACAGAAGTCTTAATCCTGGACATCCTCTTATTTAGTGTAGAGCATTTTTGTAGAATTAACTGCAGTGCCCTAATAAGGCTGTGATTTTTAAAACTATGGAATCCATTTGTGGCTTTCTGTCAAGGCTTTTGTTGAGATGTGAAAGGGTTCTCCCACTCTGATTGAGGACGGAATAGTGACGATTGGCTGCAAAGGCAAATAGATGTCTCAGAGGGGGTGTGGTGGTGCATGCCTGTAATCCCAGCAATCTGGGAGTTTGAAGCACGTTCAAGCCCAGCCTGGGCAATTTGGCGACTTTTCAAAATCCTGCCTCAAAAAAGAAAGAAAGAAAGAAAGAAAGAAAGAAAGAAAGAAAGAAAGAAAGAAAGAAAAAATGGCTGGGGATGTAAGTCATTGCAAAAGTGCTGGATTCAGTCCCTAGGAACAAAACAAAAAGAGAACAGGCCTATCTGTCTCGAGACGATGGGAAGTGGAGTGGGGGATGGCGTCAGAATACGGAAGAGGAGGTGGCTGAGAGACGGATAGGAGAAAGGATGTGACCTTCTGAATTAAACATCTAAGTAGCTGGGAGGGTTCCTTAGGTGAATTTTGTCAAAAAAACCAAATGAGTCCTTAAATATCATTTAGCTGAATAAGTACAATAACTGAAAAAAAAAGTAAGGCAATTAGTCTATTACATATTGTTTCAATTTCTTATTTTATTTAAAAAATATAGTCTCAAGAATTAAGTCAAAAATGAATCTTTCAATGCTTTCCCACATCTTAGTAGGAAATTACAAATTAAGATAACAATCACTGGCAAATTTTAGGTGAAAACAAAGGCGAATGTTGGAATTCTCAAAATAATGTCTAATGACCCAGCCACAGGAATTTTTAAACCACTGAATACCAATAGCTTCCAGTAGAGGGGGATAGAGGGTCAATTGATTTGATTTTGAGGAAAATCCAATTTAAAAATAATCTTGCATATGATGTTGTATATTTACTTAATTCTTGCCTAATTTATTGACTTAATGCTTTTGACAGACGCATTTGCATAATTTACTTTCAGATTCTAACCAACTGAAACATACTGTGATCCGCTATCATTCTAGGTAGAACCCTAAACACTAATAAACGTGAGAACAGTGCATTAATTTCCAGAGCATTGCTTGGTGGACACTGCTTTCATTATTCCTCCCAAGACTTTCATTATTTTAGCACGGAGTCTACATTCACCTAAATCACTGCACGCCTCCAGTCAAACCTGTATTTAGCTCACAAAGTAAATAACTAGAAGCATGAGCAATTTAAAAATTAAATACTGTTGCATTATAGATTTTAAGGCTTCATCATGACAGAGTGCCTAGAGGAGAAATTAATTACTTTACCTGAAAAATATGCATTGGCAAAGTGAGGCAGAAACTTTTATTATCATAGGATAATCCTTTGGTTATCAGTCCTCTTTTGATGCTTCTCTGACATGTGTGATACCTTTAACTTTTTAATGCATTTGTAACATGAAATTATGTTTTAGGAAGGCTTTTGTGAGATTTAAGAGCTGATAAAAAATCAACTAATTGAAATGACTAATACGTCCTCTTCTGCCATGTCTTTAGCTCATCACAGAGAGGATCATAGCTTTAGTGTAAACACTGCCCACTCCTCAATGCTAGTTGTGCCTGGACATGCCTGCCAAGCTATGCCAGAGCTTGCAGAAGATTGTTTCTCTGGGACTCAGGAGGTTCCTGGGAGAGTCACGCAAGAAAACAGATCCAGGAGCAAATGGTGTATTAGTTGCTGAAGAATAACCTTTTGGTTTAAAACTGGGAGTAGGTCTAACGAGTATCTTTTACACAGAAAGCATAGACTTGAAAAACAGAAGCAAACCCATGTTAATTGAATGGCTTTGTCTCCCAAGTGGCTCAGCAAGTACAATAGCAGCAACTCAGTCTGATGCTTTCAACTGACCGGGAAAACGGCCAGTGAGTCCTCTCTTCAGGGTCCAGTGCTGACTTAGCTAAAGTAGCCTGACATTCATAGGCTGCACCACAACCTGGTGCAAGTAACCTGCTCATCCTTGAAATACAGAGAGAGACAAAGGCCAGTCATTTTTATACCTTGAATGAAATACCCAAATTGAAATTGCTGGTTTAGAAACAAGTGTATATTTAAAGGTTATTGGCTCAACTAATTTAGGTGACAGTTTAGTGTGACACCCTAAATAGTCTTGATTAAAACATTCCAAAAGACTTTTTCCCAGAGACCCTGTCAAGTCCAAGGGATAGATAAACAATTTTCATTATGTTGCTGAGTATATGGTTGGATTTAGTTCTAATAACAGCTCTCATTATCCCCACAGAATGGACACCTAAATGTTAGCAGGAGAATGGAGCATAGTAAAGAAAGCAAAGGTTATTTCTGTAAGTTCTAAGATAGTGCATGGGCAACTTAGCTTCAATAGTTCTTCAGCAGAATATTATCCCAAAGGGGAAAAGGAGGTGATACACCTCCTTTCCCAGAGAACACACTGCACTGCAGGTATGCCCTCTGTGACAAGAAGGAAGTCCCCATTGAGGATGGTGTCCCTGGAATATGCCCTGGTAGGAGACAGGAGAGGGCCAGTGCCAGTCTCCAAGAATAGATTTGTTGCTAAGCATAGGTGAGCCAGCTATTGGAGATGTCTAGACATGTTTGTGTGATGGTAGGGATACTGAAAATCTTATACTAATGGCTGAGACCAAGAGTCTGTGAAATATAAATTATAACTGCACATTAACCCCAGCAATACCTGTAAGTTAGGAAGACAGATTTCAGTTTTATAGGAAAGCAATCAATGAATGTGAATTGAAAGTAGGAGCTTGCTATTCCTCTTGACAACACAGGGAAAAATCTGCACGGGACAAAAATATTTGAATTTGTAAGTTACAATGTGGAGATTCAGGAGATATTTACTGACCACTATATTTTCAGCACTAGTTGGGTGTTGCAGAGAATGGGAGAGAAATATGACACTCCTTGACTTACAGGCTTATGGTCTGGTAGGGAGATAACAAAAGAATACAAATAACTTAGAAGCAAAAGTGGGAGCTAGAAAAATTCAGATACTTGATTAATTTTCATAATTAATACTTGCCACATGCCTAAATTGGTAGGCTTGTGGTGTATAATTTTCCTAGGCTAACTTGCAGTAAGACAACACAACGAATCACAACTCTCATTTAGTTCCTATTCTTAAACACCTTTTCTATTTCCTTGAATTTTATGCTTGACTATCACCTAGTGTGAACAGTGTACAAGAGAAGATGGGTTGGGGTTAGCACTAGCTGCTGCTAATACTGACTAAAGTTCTTATTTATGCAGCCTCTGCTCAGGCATTTCTTCATGCTTGTGCCAACTCTTTAATTTCACTGCATTCAAAATCCTTTTGTTGGGTAAATAAGATTGGTAAATGATAACTTTTATAATGTTATATTACCTAGTCTAAGAAGGGATTTATTATAAAATGCACCGTTATTCTATGTACCACTAAGAAAAAACTTGCCAATTAAATTATGCCTTTATGTATTTTTATCACTTAGAATTTTAAATTGATACTTACTAAAAGAGCTCTTTAAGGCTTAGAGGATTTTATTAAGTGTTCCAATTTTACAACCACAAGAAGAAATATTTAAGCAAAATAAATTGCTTAAGATATTCTTAAAGTTTCTTCACATTATATCTAACTTTTCCAAGTTGCTTTTTAATTCAGAGTGGTTGGTGCTTTTCCATATAATGCCTCCTGCATGCATCAAAGATACTAAGAATGCACCATGACTTCTGTTAAATATTTTTGCTGAAGAAAGACTGCTCATTTAAGTGTATATATGAATTTTTCTAAGGTAAATACTTATTAAAACACTCCCCAGGCAAGAAAGACAATATCCTCAAACACTCAAGAACCCCCTGTGTTTTGTGACTGTTAATCATGGTCTGTCAACTTGAATGGATTATGACAAGCCTAGCAGATTACTGGAGCTCCATTTTGGGTGTGTCTGTGGATGACTGACACGTAGGCCAGCAAACAGGCGGGGGTTAGGAGGAGACCCACTCTGTATGTGGTTGGCACCACAGGAAGGCTTGTAGTCTGAATGAGATAAAAGGGGAAAGAAGAAGGAAGTGTCTCTGTCTTGGAAGAGCTTCAGTCTTTGCCATTGCTGTTGCCTATCTGTCTCTAATTTCTTCAGCCTTGCAATGCAGACTCCTACCAGCAACTCTACAGTGAGTTTCTAGGATTTCAACCTTGAACCCCAGGGCTGCATTCTTGATCCCTTTTGTTCTGTGGCTTCCATTTTGTTTGTTTGTTTGTTTCTTTCTTTCTTTTTTTCTGGTACCAGGGATCAAACTCAGGATTTTGCACTTGCCAGCCAGACACTTATGCTGCTAAGCTAAATCCCTAGCTGCTATGGCTTCCGTTTCCTGTGACTTCCTCTTGAGCTAAGTAGCTACTGGATCACACAGCTCTTCAGAATGCAGAGGGCCATTGTGGATTCGTCTGCCTCTGATCCTGTAGATAACCATTGTGGACTGTCCTGTTTTGGGACCTGTAAGCCTCCCCTTGCATAATTATACATGTATTTTCTACTGATTTTGTTCCTCTCATGAGCACTATGGAATACATTTTTCCTCCCAGGCACTGTGTTTGTTCTTCTAAGGACAAGGACTAGAATGCCACTAGTGTATCATGATCAATCAGTATATCAGGTAGCGCACATCTCTATGGTATTGATGTAACTGGAATAATTCAGTATGCATTCTTTTGTGCTTAACTTCTTTTGTACAACATTATGAGACACATCCTTGTTGAGTGTCACTGGTTTATTTGTCCTTATTTCATCATATGAATATTTATCATTTTATTTATCCATTACCCAGGTGGTGAAAAATTGAATTTTGTTTTACTACAAATAATGCTGTGACAAACTATCTTGTATACATATCTTTGTGCATACATATGTTGGTATATATTCAGAAGTAAAAATGTTGTGTTGTGTATTTTTAAACATAGCAAATAATCCTCAAGGTTTTCCAAAGTGGTTGTATCAATTTATATTTCAAGTCATAGTTTTTGAGATTTTTTTTAGCTCACAAGAAAGCATCAACAATAAAATAATCAGAATTCATCTGTAAGGACTCTGCCCCAGATGAAACCCTTGCATAGTCTACAGGAGAAGGAGGCTGTTTTCTGGAAAAGGGTAGAAAAGTACTCGAACTGAGACTAGGAACTCTCAAGGTTATCTACCCACATATTGCTGCCTAGGTAGACATTTGATAATCCCCCACATCTTTAGATTCCATTCCTTTTCTGTCAAGGTCTTCACTTTTCAAAGAAACCTTACCAGGGTCTTTTTATAACTGCAAGCCTCATGATCAAATTTTTATCCTGATTTCCAGCAAGTCTTCTTCCTGACTGTAGGATGTTGGAGTGCTTTAAAATGCTGATGTAGAGGGCTTCTGGCCTTTACGCACACTCTGGGTTGATGGTCGACTGATACAAGTTTATTATTTAAGTCTTTGATGAGTTAACAAAACCCAAATAACCCTACAGTCCTTGTAATTATCATTGTTTCCATACATTTGAAGTGCTAGCGTTACTGCATAAGCCAGTATAAGTCCACTGGTTCCTCTAGAAATCAGCTATAAAGTAGGGGTCAGGGGTGCAGGTCAATAGGAGACTATTTGCCTAGCATGTACCAGTCCCTGGGTTCTATCCCCAGTACTCTAAACATAACACAACAACAACAACACCAAAGCAAGTCAGAAGTGTAAAAGATTTTCTTGGAAGGGGTAATGGTAGTGAGAGATAAAAGAGAGAGAGAAAGAAGGGATGGGCAAGAAGAACCTTCAAACCTCACTGTATTGTGCCATGGTACAGGAGAGGGGTGAATGACAGGGCTGGGGAGGACATGACTCAGACTTAGTGCAGCACAGCCTGCTAAGTCAGGGAGATGTGGGACAAAGGCTGCCCGAGGTGTTGCCTCACACTAACCCAGAAAGGCCAGTGTGCTCACCACTATGGTGTTCAGCCATTGGCTGGGGGCTTCTCAGGTTGTTTATGGGCAAAGATCAAGGGGTGAAGCAGATTTTGAGGACAACTGCTCTTCTTCCTGCAGGTTCTGTCTTAGGATCTGGATAGTGAATCTTCATGGCTGCTCCATCTCACCCACTCTCCCTTTATATTGATGTAGTATTTAATAAGCAGCATCCTTCTATCCTTGTCTATGACTTCTGGTGGTTAAGCACTGTTACCTACCTTCTGTTGCTTTTGTAACAGCATGTTTGAGAAATTTATCCACGGGACACTGAGATTCAAGAAACAAGTGAGATTTATTTAATTTAAACTGCAGCAGTCCGTCAGCTCTGGTCATCGGAACTGCTGGCTGGCCTTGATTCCTTTGTTCTTATATACCCCTATATGAATTCACAAGGTCAGGAGGTTACCATGGACACCACCTTTTTGCAGCACTATCACTGCTTTGGACTGTTACAAGACCTCCTTACACATTTGGCTAATTGATACATAGACTGTGGGCACCAGGCAGTTTGGTTGCCTTGAGATAAATTCGTTTGTCCCCATTTTTGTGGTTTTTATGGCCAACTAAGGGAGAAGAGGAGGCCTTTAGGGATTTGACAGATTCATTCACTGTTTAAAGTCTAATTACTGGACTGGGGATTTAGCTTAGTGGCGTAAGTGCTTGCCTAGCAGGCACGAGATTGTGAGTTCAATCCTCGGTACAAAAAAGAAAGAAAGAAAGAAAGAAATAACAAATAAAGTCTAATTGCTAGCCAAGCATCTATGCTATAATCTATAGACCATAAAATGAGTGAAGTTTTGAAAGAAAATGAGGGGCAGGGTTATGAAAGCCCTCACACTTTTGGGCCCACGGTCCTCGCTGCTGCTATTGCTCTGGACTCTGACTCTGCCTTGTCATTATCCCTAGCTTGGAGAAGTCAGCCACTACTGAACTTCTTAGTAATGCTGCTACCCTCTCACCAATGCATTTCTTTCTTTTCCTTTTCTTTTCTTTTCTTTTCAAATAGAAAAAATTCATTGAGAGAAGGAAAGTTTCTGTCTAAGAGGGAGAGAAGGGGGCTCAGAAAGTGGGTTACCTACCAATCCCTCTTTTTGAGAGTGCTTTATTGAGCAAAACCGTGAGTTGAGGCAGGCTTAAGATGGGACAGAACTATAATTAAACAATAAAATTACAACTATAGTCACTTAGGTAGTATTGATCCAATGGAAAATCATAGGATGGGTGTGAGGTGGGCCAAAACTATGATCAACTAATAAGTATACAACAAGTATAGTCACTAGGGTGACATTGATTAAAGGGGAATCAAATGGGGAAACAAGTCATGTAGCAAGCCCACGTGGGCAGAGGAGGACTTTCCTGGAAGAGATAGGTAAAGACGGTTTGGTCCTCCACCCCAAACACCAAGGTGATTGATGCCTACTTAGAATATCAATCTCTGTTGTTTATCCGTAGGGAAAGTATATGGGTGAGCAGTTCTTCTTTTGCTTGAAGCCTGGCTTTCAGTGAATATGCTTCCAGCGATAGTTGTCTTCTGCATTGACCTCTCGAGGGCCCAGACCTGCCGAACTGCCTACAATGTGTCTACCTGACTTAGCTACCTGTAATATTCCCCTTATCTGCTGTAAGAGTGCAAGGGTCAAAGGCTGATCTGGCTGCTTTCAGCTGATGAGGGTCATAGTTGTGATCTGTTGTCAGAGATACTCTACAGAGGGTCTATCTAAAGGCTGTCGGTAGGTGCCAGGTGTTCTTGTCTTGGGTAGAATGTACAGCTTTAAGTCTGGAGGAGACAAGGCAACAGAAACAATCAAGTATGCACCCACGCATTTCTGATGGCCTTGCTTGTACAGTGTGTCTTCTGGGCCCTGCTGCAGAACATGATCCTCTAGCAGGTCTCCTGGCTTCACAGATGAGGTCCCTATCAGCCTGTCTGGTTCTCTGAATCTTTTTTTTTTCTTTCCTCTTTTTGGTACTGGGAATCAATCTCATCACCTCCCACTTGCCAGGCAGGCGCTGTGCTGCCGAGTTACATCCCTAGCCCCTTCTCTGAATCTTTTAATCCCTTCTAGCCACTGAGCCACTAACATGTGCCAGGTACTGAATGGACCTCACATACTATGTAAACGGATACGCCTAGCAGCTGGCATATTTATTTACCAACTCCTCTCTCTCTCTGGCTGAGGCTTGCTTCTGGTGTATTTCTTAACCTCCCCACATTACTGGCCTGTCCTGTACGCAGGTATAGATGATCCTTAGGCAGTAAGACACAGGGGCCCAAAGAGAAAGTCACCAGGATGCACAGAAATAGTCCTGCAAAGTCATGCAGGACAATAAGGGTGCAGGGCAGGATAGTTACAGTGTCTGCTACAAATACAGGTTTCTGTTTACCCTATTAAAACAGTTTTGTCTCATTCTCTGAGTGGTTTGCATTGTTCTTTCATTCACCTATTAGATATTTATCTTAAGCACCTACTACTATTAAACCAAGAAACTGCCTTAATGTTTTGACTTATTTGGGCTTCTTTAAAATATTTTAATAAGATAAGGTGACTTTTTCTTTGTTCTTTTAAGTCCTGTGTGTTTTCTTTCCAATTAGTATCTAGTAACAAACAACCTTAAAATGTGGATACTTTGAGTTTATGTAATATTTTTATTTCTGCTCACTTTGTTTTGTCTACCTTCTGCATTAATTATAAAACAATGAAAATCTAATCAATAAGTTTGGTCTCCAAACAGCAAAGAAAATCCCAATCAATTTAACCTAAAGTAGAACCTTTTATAAACATAATAATTCTTTAAAATCTCTGAACTTAAAAAAATTGATAAATATAACCTGCTTTTAAACATTTGATTTGCTTGATGCTGTTTTGTACTGTAGATATGAGATCTATGGATGGAAAATAATAAGTAAGTTGAATTGATCAATGTGTGAAAATTTATTGAGTACAATTTCACAGTTCTCTTCAAAACATGGCCTAAAAATATGAATGCCATAAAAGACAAAGAAAGGTTAAAGATTTATTTTACATTAAAGGAGGATAAGGAGATATTTAAACTAAATGCAAAAAGGATTCTGGAATAGATCTTGGATAAAAAAATTTATTACGAATCTTAGTGAGAATAATGAAAAAATTCAAATAAGTGCTGAAAATTGAAAAGAGTAACATCCAATTTTAAATGTACTGATACTTTAGAATATATACTTTAGAAACTGAAGTGTTTGGGTTGGAGAGAGACAGAGATAAAATCAGTTATGACAAGTAGGAAAATTGAGTGAGTATCAAGGTGTTCTTTACTGAATTTTCTGAAATGCTTGAAGTATTTCAAAACAAAAATAACAAAAATATAAAAAGGCATAAGAAGGTGCCCAAAAGGAGCCTGTTGGTAGAGCTTAGGACCCAGCTATTTAGTGAAACTTGTGCAGCATTTTATCTAGGGTTCATATTATGGATAAATATATTATATTATCCAAGATTCAGTGTGGTATTTAGCTCTTATGGTTAAAGGTGATTGGAAATTAAAGGAGTTTGAATTTAATTTGAGTATCATATGGAGAGACTGACACATAATAGGCTTATGGTAAATCCTAGGAGATTTTCTTTCTTTTTTTTTCTTCTGCAGCAATTTTCAACTGTATGTTGAAGATATAAACATGATTGTATTAGTTGCAGTGCTTGGTAAGTGATGGAGGAGAATTATACATCATTCTCAGGTCAACTCAGAAGCATTTCCATCAGTCTAAGCTCATGAAAGTGTCTCTTAGATGAATCTGCATTGTATTGAGATTAAGAACCGCTTTCTCACAATATTGATAAGCCTTCAGTCCTACTTATTTTTCTGAAATAATATTTTATAAATTCCATATCTTGGAGCTAGCAAGGAAATGAAATTTTATCTAGTGATTCTAGATGATTTTCTTTTATATTTTGTCATTACTTCTTTTTTTCTTGACATATTCTCAAAATGAATAAAAGTAGAATCACTATTTTCTCTCAAGATGAAAAATGTATTATATGAATAAAGTGGTGATTATGTTTCCTAAACAGAGGAGCAGGATCTACGAGCTGACAGCACAATGCTTAAGGCATAGCTTAGGAGACACAGTAGGAACTTAAAAATGTTGGGGACTTTGGCTCATTTCAAAGGGATAGAAACACAATGGAAAGAGTATTTGAAATTAGGATTTGTCTAGAGAAATTGTGTCATATTTTATTTCATTAAGTAAACATGTGCTTTTATTTCAGTCAGTGATTTCCCCTAGTTTTCTTCCTTTTCATCAATGTAACAAAGTCATTAGTGGCACATTTACTTTTCAGTTGTGAAGAAACAATTTTATGTACTTGATTAAAACCATCTTAAGAGCTACATAAATATTTCTGGCAATTTTATGACGCCATATTTTAGCCCAGTATTCTCTTCCTCCAAATTGTGTCAATGACAAATCTGAGTTGTGTTGCATGGGTTATGTACGTTTTGCAGTCCTTCAATACAACTTAGAAATAACTACAGACTCTTTAAGGGCAATATATAAGAGAAGGAAACTGAAGTGCTCTTGTTGGGAAAGGTCAGTTGCTGAATTTGTTGATGACATATGTAAAGGTGGGATTCTAGTTTTCAGATCAGAGATGGGTCTACAAAGATAATGGCAATTAGTATTGTCTAATTATAACATGGTCACCAGTTTTAAAGTACTTCCAAGATGATTTTTATTACCAGTAATGTTTGGATAACATAGATATATAGTATTAGTTATTTCCCTCTCCCTAAGACAAAATACCTGACACTCTCACCTTAAAAAGGAGATGTTTATTTGGCTTAAGGTTTCAGGGGGTTCAGTTGATGGTGTATTGGCTCCAAGACAGAAATGGCAGAGCAACATGGCAGGGGAAACTTGCTCAACCCATGGCAACCAGAAAACAGAGAGAGCAAGAAGAGCTAAAGAGAGTTAGGGAGGGATGGGAAGGAAGAGAGATGAGAGGTGGAGAGAGAAACTCCAAAATTATGCCCTCAGTGTTCCATCTCTTCCAACCATGCCTCCCTTTTTCTGATCAGGCCCACCTCCTAACAGCATATTCAGTTATGAACTTATCAATAGATCTGATGAGAATCATGGCCTATGATTCAATCACTGTTTGAAAGCCCCATCTGTAAGTCCTTGAGACATTTGGGGGTTGTTTTACATCTAAACCTTAATAAGTACAGATTTTTCTTATCTTTCAAAAATATTTTTTAGTTGCCTATATGTACATGAGACACTGTGTTAGGCCTGATATCTGGGGAAAGTTTTACTAATTTAATTCACTAAATACTTATTAAGCATCTTTTTGTCTTAGAAGATTAATAAGGAATCACCTGGAGAATTCTATTTCTTAAAATGTGACCCATGTACCATCTGTATTACATTCATCTTTTGTTTTGATTTAATGCAGATTCATGAATTTCACCCTAGAGTCCCTGAATCAGTCTTCTGTGCATGGGGTTTTGAAATCTGTACATTCAACAATCTTCTGGGAGAGATTTTCTGCTACAGAAAATGTTGAAGAACATTGTTTTAAAATTTTTTGGTTAAACGAGCTTTAGAAAAATGCTATGGAAAAACAAAGAAAACAGTGACTACTTTTATATAAGGAAGATGAAGAAAGAGTCTCAGAAGAGGAAACATTTATATGAGATCTTGAACAATGAAGAGAGTTTTACTATTGGAGAAGAGAAAAGGAAAGTCCAGGAAGGGGGAAGGCATGTAGACAAGCAAGGTGGTGTAGTTCAGGAAGAGGGATTGGCTTTTTGTAGGAAGAGATTTCAGGGGAAAGTGATAGGTAGGAGAATGGAGTGTGAGAGAAAAGACAGAACAGACAAAGAACAAAGAAAGAAAGAAAGAAAGAAAGAAAGAAAGAAAGAAAGAAGAAAAAGAAAGAAAGGGAGAGAGAGAAGCAAAGAAAGAAAGAAAGCGAGAGAGAGAGAGAGAAAGAAAGGAAGAAAGAAAGAAAGAAAGAAAGAGAAAGAAAGAAGAAAAAGAAAGAAAGGGAGAGAGAGAAGCAAAGAAAGAAAGAAAGTGAGAGAGAGAGAGAGAGAGAGAGAGAGAGAGAGAGAGAGAGAGAAAGGAAGAAAGAAAGAAAGAAAGAGAAAGAAAGAAAGAAAGAAAGAAAGAAAGAAAGAAAGAAAGAAAGAAAGAGAAAGAGAGTAAGGTCTCAGAATCCAAAGAGATGAAGTTACCTTTGTATTCCTTATCTCTACCCACCCCAAATCCCCAGAACACTCAGGTTTTACTCTCATTACCCAGTCTCTTAATAGTGGTACATGGTCTTAATCTGTCTAGAGTCTTCCTTTAGTAGAAAATGTACCCAGAATGATTAAAAATGGAGCTTTGAAAAATTTGACTTTCCATAAAAGCAATGAGGCTCCTTTAAAAAACTTAATGTTTACCTTTTCAGAACTCTGTAAGTCAATCAAAACCTTCCTCTTTTCTTCCCAAGCAAAGAAGCTGAATCTGAACTGTAAGTTTTGTTTTAACTTGCCCTGTTTTTACTCTCTTCCCCAGGTCTCAAATTGTAATGAAAACCAGCAGACCAGCAGCTAATGGCTTGGAAATGACCACAAGAACCATTGTTAACTGTTTGACCAGCCTGTAAGTTCCCTGGAATTACCCACTCATAAGGCTTTTTTAAAATGCTAGTGAAATTATGTAACTGCAGTTTATGTCTTAACATATTAAATAACCAGATTTAGCAGAAAATTTAATAAGTACTCTAATTTTGAAATACTAATACATATAAAACACATTTCCAAACATCTTCAGTAACTAATGAACTATGAAAATACCTACAATTTATTTCTGATGATTTATGTTGTTAAAAATATCAGAAACTGTTAGTTTTATGATAGCTTGTCTACTGCATTCGGAGTGGAGGCACATGTTAAATAATCAGACATTTATGAAAATAAAGATGTAATTGCCCCCCATTAAAGTTCATGGACTGCTAAATTCTTGAGAGGTGAAGAGCTTCTGACTAAAGTACATATGCAGAGTCCTTCTTTCTTCAGATGGATCTAAGGCCCAGAATCAGAGAAATTTCATAAAGTCCTGGTAATTGGCTCAGTTCTAACTATGCTGTAAGACAAATTAGGAGATGTTTGTTCAAGAGCAGTGGATGTTAACACAGGAGCTAGACAAGCAGTGAATAATTGAATCTATCTTAATGTCAGGTGTGTCAGAAGGAGTGTTTGCTGCCTTAGAGAAATTTTCTTTTCTTCTTTATAAAGTGGAAATGCCTGAAGGATGGGAAACCATGTCACTCAGTGATTTGGTCACAGGCGTTTCCTCTACAGTGCCTTGGGAGTTGTGCAGACCGTAGGCTTTCAGTAAGCTTTCTGGTAGTCTCTCTGTGAGAACAGCGATGATGAAATCTGTGTCACAGGGCTTTTCTTTACCTCACTTTACTCGGTTCACTCAGTGTGAATAGATTTTTTTTTCTATAAAGGTGTTGGTTGAATGTAATTTGTCCTTGGTTGAAAATAATTTGCAATTTTTTGGCTCTGAAGCTCTCCAAGGTGCCAGTAACAGTAGGGGCAAACAGGAAGTTGACCAAGATGCTTAGATAAAAAGCTGAAGAATGAGATGCACATGGCAGTCGTTGTAAAGTTTGGAAATATTCCTGGGACTCTAGGAATGGCATGTGCATGTGCAGGCCCAGGAAAGACCAAAAAAAGGTCTTAGCCTTTTGCCTCCAATTAATCATGAATTTTTGTGCAAGCAGAAAGACAAGGCTAAGTCAAAGTTGTACACTGCCTGCGTGACAGTCAAGATGAACTTGACTGTGCAGACAGAGTACCGTGTTAAAGGTTGGGAAACTCAGTGCCTTGTGAAATTTAAGAACCTTCTGTCCACTCATTAACTGACCATTAAGTTAACAGAATAGATGCTTCAGAGGCCAAACAAGACAAACAATAGAAACTTTTTTACATTGGTAAAGAAAAGTCACTAGGCAAACACAACATCAACAATACTAATCAGTAATAATACATTCTGGGGAAAGAGTATTTCTAGGGGTTTCACATTATGTTACCTAAAATGCCTTTATAATAAAAATTGTATGGCATATTATTAAAAATAAGAAAATGTGGTCCACGCATGGGAAAAAACCCAATTAAAACTGTCCTTGAGGAAGACCAGATGTCAAAGTACTAAAAAATCATGTCTAAGGAATTAAAGTATGAGAATGATAGCTCACCAAATACAGAATTTTGATGTATCAGAACGGACAAAATAGAAATTAAACAATTGAAAATTTCAATAGTACAAGCAAAAAATCTTATTAGAGGTGTTCAACACCATATTAGAGCTGAGAAACAAATCAGTGAACTTGAAGTTAAGTCAATTGAGATCTTATAATCTGTGGGTTATAAGAAGAAAGACTGATGAGGACTGAACAGAGTCTCTGAGATCTGTAGAACACCATCAAGTATTTAAAAAAACTCAGAATGGAAATTCCAGTAAAAAAGAAGAGAAGGAACAGGACAGAATATTTGAAGAAATGACTATCCATTTTTGATGAATAACATTAACTAATATCCTGAAGAACTTCAGTGAACTCTGGTTAGGAAGGGAAATCCACATTCAGGTGCATGGTATTTCTTCAGAAAGTAAAAGTAAGAGAATCTTGAATGGTTGCAAAACAGAAACAACTTATTGTTCATCAATGATTATGAATAAGATTAACAGGTAATTTCTCATCGGAAACCATGGAGGTCAGAGAGAAGAAGGATGACACAAAGATGCTGAATTAAAAATACTGTCAATAAAAATTCTATATTTAGGGCTGAGGATGTAGCTCAGCGGCACAGTGACTGGTGAGCATGAAGTCCTGAGTTTGATTCCCAGTACCAAAAGAAAAAAAAAATCTACATTCAGAAAAACTATATGTTAAAAAAGGAGAAATCAAGACATGTCTAAACAAAACAAAACAAAACAAAACAAGACATGTCTAGACAAATAAAAACAAAGTTGTCTTTAGCAAACTTACTTTAGGAGAGATGCTAATGAGATCCCTTCAGGTTAAAATGAAATGACATAGATGATACTTTAAATTCAGATGAAGAAGCAAAGAGTACAGTGAAAGGTAATTCCAAAAGTAAACAGACAAGAGAGTAGAAATTTTGGCTGCAAAGGAAAACAAGATAAAGCAAAAATTAATAAACACTTTCTTCGATAAGGCCCTATTTCCTCCCTCTTCTTTGTGATAAAATGTCATACAAATCACCTCTTTATACCCAAGTCATACAAATCACATTATACACCCATGAATACTGATTTAGCATGTTAAAACAAAAACATAACATACTAAACTCATGGAACACAGCTAAAGAGATGAGTAGAGGAAAAGGTATAACTGTAAGTACCTATCTATAAATGAACACACCAAGTCAGTAGCCTAACCTACCACCTGAAGAAACTAGAAAGAATGAACTAAATCTGAAATAAAAAGAGGAAAAAAAATAGAGATCAAATACATGAAATAAAAAATCAATAAAGAAAATCAATTTCGTATTTAAAAAAACTAACAAAATCAATAAGCCTCTATGTACCCTGACCAAGAGAATGAGAAATATGATCCAAATTAATAAAAATTAATAGCCAAACAGGGACACACTGACCTTACCAAAAAAGATTATTAGGGAATAATTTGTAGGCCATTAAGTTGCTTAATAGATAAAACTGACAAATTCCTAAAACACAAACTACTGAGACTGATGTAAGAGAAATAAAGTCTGAAAAAGTCTATATTAATTAAAAAGAGTGAATCTTTTTTTTTTTTTTTTGAGACATTGTCTCATTTTGTAGTCCTGCCTGGCTTTGAACAGCAATCCTCCTGGCTAAGCTTCTCGAGTGCTCGGATTACAAGCATGCACCACGACACCCAGCAAAAATTGACTCAGTAATCAAAAATCTTACAAAGAAGTTCAAGAGTCCAGATGACTTCACCAGTGAATTCTAACAAATATCTGAAGAAAATTAACACCAAACTTTCACAAAGTGCTCTAAGAAACTGATGAAGAAAGAACTCTTTCCAACACATTTTATGAGATTGCTATTACTGTGATATCACAACTGGATGAACAAGAAAAGAACACTACAGACTAATATCTCTTATGAATATGCATGAAAAGTACTCAACAAGATACTAGAAAACAAAATTCAGTAATACAGAAAAAGGATTATGCATCATGACCACATGAAGTTGATCCCAGGAATGGAAAATTTGTTCAATATAATCATGTCAATCAATGAAAGACACCAATTCATAGGATAAAGAACAAAAAGCACAAATCATTGGAATATATGTAGAAAAAGCATTTTACAAAATTCAGTACCCCAAATAGGTCTCCAAAACAGGGATAGAAAGGAAGTTTCTGAACATGATAAAAGGCATGAATGAAAAACTCATACCTAACAGTACTGGCAGCGAGAGATTTCCCCGAGTTCATCAGATTATGAACAAGGCAAAGATGTATGCTCTCATCTCTTCTATTTAATATTGTGCTGAAGGTTCTAGTCAAAAAAATCACACAAATAAAAGAAGTATTCATATGAAAAAAGAAGTAAAAGTTTAACTCCCCAGTGGTATTATGTTATGTAAAGAACATGCTAACAAAAGCAAAAAACTACTAAAGCTAGTAAGTTCAGCAAAGTTGCAGAATGCAAGATCAATATATACAAATCGATTGCACTTCTATGCAGTAACAATGAACAATCTAAAAATAAAATTAAGAAGACAATTCCATTTATAATAGCAAAAGAAGAACAAAATACTTACATTTTAACAAAAGCAGTGGGGAATTTGTATACTGAAAATGACAAACGAATGTTGAAAATTTAGATAATAACCGGAACATATAGGTAGTGCATACTGACAGGCTGGAATTTGGTCAAGATGGCAATACCCATCTGCAGATTCCATGTGATCTCTATGAAATCGCAGCTGTCTTTGTTTCGTAGAAGCTGACAAGCCCTTCGTAAAATATATATGAAAATGCAAAGAACCAAGTGCATAACAACTATCCTGAAAAAGAAGTTTTGAAAATTTCCAGATTCAAAACTTGCTACAAAACCACAGTACTGAAGTCATTGTGACATGTGCATAAGGATAGATATATAGATTAGTGAAATGGAATTAAGAGTCCATGAATAAACTCCTATGTTTAATCAACTGATTTTTCCACCATTTAATTTTTATTAGTCTATGTGTGCAGTACATAATGATTACATTTCTTGTGGGGAGTTGGTCCATGTGCAGAACACATCTCTGCTTTTTTTTTTTATCCCTTTTCTGCACTCCCTCTTTCCTCCCTCCACCTCCTAACTACTTGAATAAAATATATCTCCCTACTTTATGTTATTTTTTATTTTGCTCTTTATTTATATTTTGAGTCTCATATAGGAGAAGTCTACAAAAATTCAACTTTATCTTTATGGCAGAGTAGCACTCCATTGTGTATAAATATAGCATTTTCTTTGTCCATTCATTGGTTGATGGACATTTAGGTCATTTCCAATATTTAGGTATTATGAGTTGTGTTGCTATAAACATGGGTATGTGCGCTCTGTAATATGATATCTTTAAATCTTTTGCGAAGATAACTAAAAGGGAAATACCTGTGCCAAATGGAATTTCTAGCTTTATTTTTTGTTTTTTGAGGAATCTCCATAGTGATTTCCATAGTGGTTGCACAAGTTTACATTCCCATCAACATTGTACAAATATTCCATTTTCACCACAGGCTCCCAAGCATTTGTTATTATTTGATGTCTTGATGATAGCCATTCTTTCTGGAGTCAGATGGACTCTCAGTATTGCTTTAATATGCACCTCTCTAATGATGTTAGAACAGTGATGTTGAACATTTTTTCATGTGTTTATTGACCATTTGTACCTCTTCTTCTGAAAAATATTTATTCATTTTGGTCACCCGTATTTTGATTGGTTCTTTTATTTTGGAAGGCTCTAATCTTTTTGTGTTCTTCAAATATTCTAGTTAAATTCTAGATATTGGTCCTTCATCTGAGGGATAGCTGGAAAAAATTTTTTCCTATTCTGTAGGTTGTCTCTTCACTTTGTTGGTTGTTTCACTATGCAGAGGTTTTAAATTTTGTATGATGCCGTTTGTTGATTTTTGGTGCCATTTCTTGTGCCATTAGGGTTTTGTTCAGAAATTTCTTGCCTGTGGCTATGCCTTGAAGAGTTTTATCTGTTTTATCTTTCAGCAGATTAGGTGTTCTTTTTCACATTTAGATCTTCAATCCATTTTGATTTTAGTTTAATATGTGGTGAGATATATGATCTAGATTCAATCCACTGCATGTAGAGTCTCAGAACCATTTAGTAAAGAGGCTATCTTTCCTCCAGGGTATGTTTGTTTGCCTGTTTGTCAAAGATAAAATAGCCAAATGTACCCGGGGCTGTTTCTGCATCCTCTGTTCTGTTCCACTGATTCACAGGTCTGTCTTTTGCCAGTGCTGTCCTGTTTTTATCACTGTAGTTTTGTATTAAAACTTCAAATCTGGGGTTGTGATACCTCCTGCTTTGTTCTCTTTTTCCAGTACCGGGAATCAAACTCACAACTTTGTGCCTGCCAGGCCGGCACTTAAGCCACTGAGCTAAACTCCCAGCCCCGTGTTTTTTGAGGAAGGGTCACACTATGTAGTTCAGGCTGGCCTTGCTCATGCTGTAGCCCAGTCCAATCTCGCTCCTTCTTTGTTCTTGTCACCCAGGATTGCTTTTGTTATTCTGGGTCTCTTCTGTTCCATATGAATTTTAGGATTGTTTTCTGTAGTTTTGTAAGGAATGCTGTGGGTATTTTGACTGGGCTAGCATTAAATCAGTTTTGAAGGTACAGCCATAGTGACTGTTGCTTCTGCCTATGCAGGAATAAGGGAAATCTTTCCATTTACTGAGGTCCTCTTCAATCTCCTTTTGCAAACTACTGTAGATTTTGTGGTAGAGGTCTTTCACTTCCTTGGTTAGGTTAGTTTTTCTAAGTATTTAATTTTTCTTGATGCTATTGTTAATGGTATTGTTTTTCCAATTTCTTTCTCAGGAATTCATTATTAGTATAATGAATGCTCCTGATTTTTGTGCTTTGATTTTGTATCCTGCTTCCTTGCTGAATTTGGTTATTAACTCTAGGAGTCTTTTGGTGGAATTGTTTGGGTCATCTATGTAGCAGATTATGTCATCTACAAATAATGATAATTTGACTTTTTCCTTTCTTATACATATCCATTTTATTTCTTTCTCTTGCTTGACTGCTTTGGCTAATGTCTCAAGTCCTATATTGAATAGGAGTGGTGATAGTGGACATCTTTGTCATGTTCTTGATTTTAGAAGGGAAGTTATCTACTTTCCCCCACTTAATATGATATTGGGTATTGGTTTGTCATGGATGACTTTTCTAAGATTGAAATAAGATTCTTCTTCCTATATCTATTTTCTTCAGGATTTTTGTTATGAATGGATGTTGGATTTTGTCAAAAGCTTTTTCTGCATCTATTGAGATAAATATGTGCTTTTTTTTTTTTTTTTTTTGGTACTGGGGATAGAACTCACAACATCACACCTGCCAGGCAGGGACTTACACCACTGAGCTAAATCACCGGCCCTATTTTTTTGACACAGGGTCTCACTGTGCAGTTCAGGCTGGTGTTGAACTCACTTTGTAGCCTAGGCTGGTCTCAAACTCACAATGATCCTCCTGCCTCAGCCTCCCGAGTGCTGGGATTAAAGGTTTGCGCCACCACGCCTAGCAAGATAAACATGTGCTTTGTGTCCTTGTTTCTGTGATTGTATTACATTTATTGATTTGCACATGTTGAACCATTTTTGGATCTTTGGGATGAGGCCTACTTGTTGCATGATGTATGACCTTTTTGATGATTTGTTGTATTCTGTTTACCAGTATCTGTTTGAGGATTTTTGCATCTATGTTCATTAAAGAGAAGGCCTGTAGTTCTGTTTTTTGGTTAGATCCCTGTTTTGTTTTGGAATAAATGGAATGCTAACTTCAATAATGACTTTGGGAGTATTCCTTCTCTTTCAATATCGTTAAAGAGTTTGAGGAATATTAGCATTAGATCTTCCCTGATGTTCTTGTATAATTTAGCAATGAATCCATCAGATCTTGGTCCTTTCTCAGTTGGTAGTTTTTTTTAAATTAATGCTTCAATTTTGTTGCCTGTTATTGGATTATTGAGGGATTTTATATCTTTTTGGATCAGTGTTGATAATTTATGTATATCTAAAATTCTATCCATTTCATTTGGATTCTCCAGTTTATTGGAATACAGATTTGCAAAGTAGCTGTTAATAATCTTTTGGATTTCTGTGACATTCATTGTGATTTCACCTTTTTCATTTCTAATTGCATTGACATGGATACTTTCTGTTTTAGGTAAGATTGACTAAGGATTTGTCATTTTGTTTACTCTTTCAAAAAACCAGTTTTTCAATTCACTGATTTTTTAGTCTCTATTTTATTGATTTCTGCTCTGACATTTATAATTTCCTCTCTTCTACTAGCCTGGGTTTGGGTTCTTTCTGTTTTTCTAGGATCTTGAGGTGGATCATTAGGTTATTTATTTGGGAATGTTCAGATTTTGTCATGTGGGCATTCACAGCTATAAACTTCACTTTTAGGACCACTTTCATTTTCTCTCATAAGCTCTGGTATTCAGTACTCATGTGTCATTTCATTCTAGGAACTAGTTACTGGCATTATCATTTAATTTTAGGAATTTATCTCTTCCTTGATAACTCCTGTGATCCATTAATTATTCAAGAGTGTTTTGTTTAATTTTGGTGCATTTGCATAATTTATGTTATTTCTTCTGGCATTGAATTCTAATTTAATTGAACTATAACCTGATAATATGCATGGTATGATTTCAATTCATTTTTATTTACTTAAGCATTTTTTATTAGCTAGTGTGAGATCTATTTTGGAGAAATATCCAAGTGCTGTTGTAAAGTGTGTATTCTACTGCTGTTGGGTGGAGTGCTTTGTAGATGTCTATTAAGTTCATTTGTTCAAAGATTTTGTTCAGCTTACGCATTTCTTTGTCAATTTCTTGTGTAGGTTATCTATTTGTGACAGTGGGTATGGATGTCCCCCACTATAATTATGCCATTGTTTATCTGATCTTTTATGCTCAGTCATACTTGTTTTAAGAAGTTGGGTGAGCCACTGTTCATTAGTAATGAACATATATATACATGTTACTAATTTTTATCTCTTCCTGTTGAATTATTCCTTTAACCAATTCCTAATACTTTGTCCAAAAATAAGACAGCTACTCCTGCTTTTGTTTGCATTTCTGTTGCATGGAATAATATTTTCCATTCTTTCATTTTTACTCTATGAACTTCTATTGAGGTTAAATATGTTTCTTGTTTAAAGCACACTGTTCAGTTTTGTTTCTTACTCCATTTTGCCAATCTGTGTCTTTTGATTGGAAAATTGAGACCATTCACTTTGTGAGTTATTACTGAAAGGTCTGATCTCATTCCCACCATTACAATACTTTCCTCTTGCTGATTCCCCTTTTTTCTCTTCTTAACTGGTCACCCTACTTGATATATTCATTCTATTGAACATTTTGTCATTGTTAGCTTCATTGTGTTTTTCTAGGATACCTATGAGAATTTTTTAAAGTGCTGGTTTGGTGGTCATGAATTCTTTCTTTCTTTCTTTCTTTCTTTCTTTCTTTCTTTCTTTCTCTTTCTTTCTTTCTTTCTTTCTTTCTTTCTTTCTTTCTTTCTTTCTTTCTTTCAGAATAGGAAGAATTTATTGAGGGAAGGAAAGCTTCTGTCTAAGAGGTACAGAAGAGGGCCTGAGAAGTGGGTTGCCTACCAACTCCTCTTCTTTACTGAGCAAAGCCATGAGGTGAGGCAGGTTTACTGTAGGACAGAACTATAACCAATCAGCAAGATTACAAGTATTCACTTACGTAATATTGATCCAAAGACAAATCACAGCATGAGTGTGAGGTGGGACAAAACTATGGTCAACCAGTAAGTTTAACACTAGTACATTCAGCAACTAAGTCCAAATGCAACATACATGAAACAGGAATAAAATGTCCCATTGAAGAAGTATCATTTTAATAAAATAATACAAGAAGCATAAAGCGAGTCACGATTCAGGACCTATGAAACCAAAGCAAACTCTTCCCTCCATCCAATTATCTGGGTGGAAGACCTCCAAATGATAAAGAAATTTTCAACATGCTAGGTGTCCAAAGCACCAAGTTTGTGTTCTCTAAAACTGAGGAATGAATTCTAGGAAGAGTGGAGGTTAAAAGTAGGAAGAATTTTTTGAGAGAAAGAAAATTTCTAAGAGGGATAGAACAGGGCCCAAAAAGTGGATTGACCCCCCTGAATTTCTTTAGGTGATTTTATCATGGGAATATCTTATTTCTCCATCAATTTTAAACTATATCATTTAAAGTTGAAAGTTTTCTTTTAGGACTTTAAACCACAAGGCCTCTCCTGCCATTTAAGGTTTGTGTTAAGTCTGTTATAATTCTAATGAATTTCCTTTTTTTTCTATTTGATTGCTTTTCTCAAACAGCTTTTAGGATTCTGGTCTTGTATTGGACTTCTGGCATTTTGACTATCTTGTGTAATAAACAGGTTCTTTTCTCTTGGTGACTATTTGGCACTCTAGATGCCTCTTATCTGTATGGTAAATTTTTTTCCCCATATTAGGGAAGTTTTCTGTTATTTCAGTATACAGGTTTTATATGCCATTTGTGCTGTCTTCTGATGTTTTGCTAATTCAAATTCATCTTAGATTAGTCTTTTTTGCATCATTTAGCAGCTTATTGATCCATTTTCATGATGTTTTTAAGGTGTCTTTTGTTAACCCTGTCTTCTAGTCCTGAAATTCTGTCCTCACATTGGTCACTTCAGTTACACATATTTTCAAAATAATTTTTAATTTTCTGAATATTTATTTGGTATCTTTTCATGTTCTCTGATTCTTTTCTATTCTGGGCATTCACATTTTGTATGGCTTTGTTTAGCTCATCTAGGTTTTTATTAGTGTGTTCTGTAGACTCACTGATAGTTTTATGAAATTCACTGTCTTCTTTAGTCGTATCATCTTTTTGCTTGTTCTATTGATCTATTTTTTATCTTCTCTGTCATTCTTTGAAATAATTCATTTGTGTAGCTTTTGGTTCCACCCTCTTGATGCTTTGTGGGACTTGGGAGTATTTTAGAGGCATTTCATTTTCTTATCTTCACATGTTTCTGCATTTGTTTGTTTTGTACAAGAGCTTGTATGTTGATTATAGTTTGCTGCTAATGTGGAGACCTCTTTAGTTAATGTCTGCTTTTTAGCAGTGTACTCTAGGCTTGGCTAACTATGGGTCTTTGCCTTTGTTCCAGAATTCAGCTGCCTCTGTTTATTTGAGTGGGCAGGCTGCAGTGTATTTGACAAATATGCAGTTTTCTGGGAATGGGCCATTTTGTTTTAATTATGAATTAAAACAACACAATATTATTAATGACAGAAAGACAGTCCAGATATTGACATGCAGAGAAAACCAATTAACAGCAACAACTGTATCACCATATCTGTAGTAATAAAATCAACAACAATAACAGTATCAAAGTCAAGCTGGATATTGACAGACCTTAAGAACCAATAATGTGCCAGCCTAAACCATAGAAAAGAATTATATAACTATAGTATAAACACTAAGACAAATCAACAAACAGTACATATCTACTAAAAGAAGCAAGCATTGTAACAATAGAGTAGCATAGAGTTAACTGTCTAAACATTCATAGAACTTAATGGTTATACAAGTAAAGATAAAGTGTATAGGGAACCAAAGAGTGAGAAAAGTAAAATTTGAAATATTATTCACTGGAAAAATGAGGAGGGAGAAAAGTGACATGGGGTGCCTATTGAGGAATAAAAGGAAACTGATATTACTAGACAACAGTGACAGAAAAAACAAAAAAGAGAAGAAAAAAACAGAACAAAATAATTGAAAAAGAAAAAGGAAAAAAGTTAAAAGGGGGAAAAGATGATAGAAAAAAAAAGATAATAAATCTCAAACACTCCAAAATCAATGAATGAACAACTAACAGGGAAAAAAAGTTAATTAAAAAGAGAAAAATATTTCTTTGTGTTTTCGATCGAGTGGTTTCTTTCCAGGATCTTCATTCCTGGAATCCAGTGAGTTGTGATTTTCTCTGCCTAGGTTGATGGCTTGTGGGTTTATGAGGTGTCCTTTCTGACCCAGGAGCCCCTTTCCCTATTCACCCTGGCCTGTGGCAACAATTCAAACTGAGGTGTGCCCTTGCTCATGTTGGTAGGTGGGAAAACAATCCACCTTCCTGTCTCTGCTGGATATAAGCCATGGGACAAGAGTTCAAGTAGACTATTGAACTTATTGCCAACACTTCCAAATCTAGACTCTTTTGAGAGCTACATTAATTGGGCCTAGTTTCTCATGAAGTGGGAACAGAGATTAAACTTCCCAGGGGGACTATGTCTCTTCCGCGCCTTCTCCATGGCTATCTCCTGTGGTTATCTCTCACACAGTCACTGTGGGATGGTAACACTGGAAACCTTAAAGTGAAGTTGTTCTGTGAATCAATCATAAATAACCACTTTCCCAAATGTAGTCTGATAAAACACTCTCTGGCCGTTTGGTGGGTGCTATACGGGGTTTTGTCTCTTACTAGCTTGTGGTGAAAGAATCACATTTGGAGTAAAATTCCATGCTAGCTTTGTAGTTTACTGTAGCTGTGGGCCTTTCTTCGAGCTAGTACTGTGGGCTGGGTCTGTTATTTTTCCCTAGACTATTGACGCTCTGGGGCTTGTTTTCTCTCTCGGGGCTTTGGTTTTGTCTATGATCAGGTTTGTCAGTTGGTCCATACCTCTACTGCTCTGTGTAGGGAGGACACAAAACATAGAAAAGGCTTGGAGTTCATGGATGGCCATGGCTGGAGGTGTACTCCTTGGTGCCAAGTCAGCCCCAGGTAAGCACCATGGGTGGATTTGTCCCTCCTTCCCTATGGGATGCTGGGTAGTCAATTGACTTTTTTGGGGGGATGGGGGTGGTGGTGTAAAGACAATTTGGTAGGGAAAAAGGACAGCATTCTCAATGGTTATTGTTAGGACATACGGATATCTACACATAAAAGAATTAATTTGAACCCCTATTTCCTATCATATACAAAATTTAGCTCAAAATGAGAAAAATACAGGGCATAATACTATAAAAGTAAAAGAAAACAAGAGTAAACTTTCACGAGTTTGGCTAGACAAGAGTTTCTTCCTTATGACACCAAAAGCATAATCAATGAGAAAAACATTGATAAATTGAACTTTTTCAAAATTAAAAATATTTGTACTTCAAGTGACACCAACAAGAAAGTGAAAATACAACTCTTGAGGTGGGACAAATATTTAAAAATTGTATTTCTCACAAGGGACTAATCCCAAGAATATGTGAAGAATTCTTATAACTCAATAATAAAAGACCACCCTATTTTTTAAAAAGTAGACAAAGAACCTGAGTGGACATTTCCCCCAGAAGATATATAAATGGTCAGTAAATAAAGATGATTCACATAATTAATGATCAGAGAAATACATAGAATAATCTTATGAGATATCACTTCACGTCTGTTAGGAATGTCATAATTTTTTTTATTCTAAAAACAGAAAGCAACAAGTATTGATGAGAATGTGGAAGGGTTGGAACCATCACGCATTGCTAGTGAGATTGTAAAATGATTCAGGTACTTTGTTATGTACCTGAATGGTTCCTCACAGAACATTAGCCATCACTACCACGTAATTATACTGCACAATTCTTGCAACTGCAACCGTAGTTACAGACCCAAGAGAATTGAAAACACATTCACCCAAATCTTGTACAAAAATGTTCGCAGTATCATTTTGCTTAATCTCCCTGAGGGGGTGACAATACAAGTGCCCATTAACAGACAAAATGACTTTAAAATATGGTATGTCCATGGGCTGGATCATTCAGTGACAAGTGGAGTGAAATGCTGATGCATACTACAACATGCATCATGAAAACATGCTAAGTGAAGAAGCCAGAAATAAAACATCATATATTATACCTTCCCATTTATATAGAATGTCCAGAATAGGCTCATAATAGAGCAAAGAAAAGTTGCCAGGGATTAGGAAGCAGGTGAAGATGGGAAGCAGCTGCTAATGAATATCAAGTTTTTCTAAACTCTAAAGTGTGATAAAAATTTTGGAGATAGAATGTGATGATGGTCGCACAACTTTGTGAATATATTAAAATCCATTGTACATTTTAAATGGGTGAATTCAGTGGAATTTAAGTTACGTTTCAATTTTTTAAAAACATTGCAATTTTGTCTTATTTTCTGAGAGTCTGGCCCATTGGATACCCTGTGAGAAGACTATTAAACTTCTGCCCAGAGAACAGAGTAAGAATAACAGAATAAACCTTATAAGAAAAAAAAAATTCATGTCATTGTCAGTCAATCATTCAAAAAATAGTGGTGGAGTCTACCTTAGTAAATCTTAAGGTTGTAATTTGAACTAGACAGAAATGGACTGTGCTTTTATAGTCTAGTCAGAGAACTTCCTGTGGTTAGAGATTTCCAATAGTAAGATAATCTATCTCTGGGGTATTAAAGTGCTCTGCCGGTACCCATGTGCTCAAGCAGAGACTGGATCACCACATGTTGAGCTGCTGTAGGTGATGTTCAAGGCCTGATAAGTGCCCAAGTCTTCTAAGTCTACTTTGACCTGAAATTCTAACGTTCTAGTAAGTCTCATCAATGTGCCAACAGTTGATGGTTTGGCCTTGGTAGGAAAGAGAATTAATGAACGCTTCTGGATTTTCACTCAAAATACTCATTACAGTACTGGAAGCATTAAATGGAGACTGCAGAGAAGAGAAATTGCACTTTCCTGTGAAGCAAGCTCAACTATGCTGATGGGTAACAGCCTCAGCCAGAAGAGAAATGATGCTCTGCCATGAAGCAAGCTCTGCCATGCTGATTGGTAAAAGCCTCAACAAGAAGATAAACCATGTCTTCCAATTAAGCAAGTTCCACTATGCTGATGGATAAGAGCCTCAGGCAGAAGAGAAACCACATCTTCCTGTGAG
Organism: Dasyprocta punctata; assembly: GCA_004363535.1. NCBI lineage: Eukaryota > Metazoa > Chordata > Mammalia > Rodentia > Dasyproctidae > Dasyprocta > Dasyprocta punctata. The sequence continues at coordinate 56,127 of RJWM01008757.1, forward strand.
CCAGCCAGTGCACAGGCTGAAAAACCAGAAGAGCATCCCCCAACTCCCCACTGATTTGGAGGACTCAAGGTGAAATGACAGCAACGGAGGGGCAGAAAATAGCTTGATGCTTGTATTGTTTGATTGACTCTGCAGGCCTGGGGCTGTGGTCTGGGCATCTACTTGGAGGATGGCAGTCTGCATTGTGTCAGCTGTGTTGGATTGCTTCCTGTCTTGTTTTTGAAATCCAATGTTTTGTTCATTTTACTGTTTTGTTTTATCCCTGCATTTGGTAACATGAGTAACTATTTTGAAGATAACAATGTGCAGTATTATTCTCACTGTTTTGTTTTGTTCTGATTTATTGTTTTGTTTTATTCAATGTTATGTTTTGATTGGTTTTATTCTGGTTTGTTTTGTTTGATTTTGCTGTGTCTGATGGTATGGACGACTACTGTGAAGATAGCAAGATATATTATGGTAGCCATTGTTGATTTCCTATTACCTTGTTTTGAAGTTTTGTACCACTTTCACTGCTTTGCTTTGATTGGCTCTATTTTGTTTTGTTTTGTTGGGTTCAATTCACTTTAAAATAAAATAAATTTAAAAAAACAAGTGGAGACTGCATATGGTCCCCATTGCAACTATAATGAACCTACTTTTGCTTTCATTGTACACTCTATTTGTGTCCAACTTGATCAATCTATGTCTAGGTTTTATTGTTTTGTTCCTATGTGTATGACTTAACTGCTCTTTTGATTTCTGTTGTCATGATACAAGAGGAGGAATGCTTAGGGTTAACAAAGATCTCTTCCAAAACAAGTGGTACATACAGGATATGTAGAGTCAGACTGACTCAAATTTAAAACATGGTTTCTCCTCTTAATAAATGAGTGATGTTCTTTAAATTACTACATTTTCTGAGTCTCAATGTCTTTATCTGTGAAAGAATTTAGCTTGCAAGTCTGTTAAAAGCTTTAAAATTATTTGTAATCTTGGTATACAGGAATGATGAGCATTATCATCAATGATTTTGATAGCACACAGGTGAATTAAGATCTAAGTGCAGTCTTTTTTCTTTTTATTCAAATTATGCTCTACTTTGAATATAACATCTGATCAAATTATTTTATCTGGCATAGGGCACAGAAAGAACATTGCAATGAGATTTGGAGATTTGAATTCCATCTGTGATCCTGGTATATGTAATTATGTGATCCTAAATTGGTATTTTATATTTTTAAACATCAGTTCCCTTACCCACATACTACTGCATTATCTTGTGTCAGTATCTTCTAGTAGTATTCCTTGACTGACAATATGAAGTGTTTTTAGTTTTATTTGGGCATTGTACCAATTTTTATAGAGTATCTCGCAAGACCACTGTGATGCAGAACACCCACTAGAAAATGCTGCTGTACGTAATTTCTCAGCAGAACGTTCAGCTCCGGTGTTCTTAGGTGAACTGTCCCCTGCACCGAGGTATTGCCTAACCTCAGGAGTCTCTTCTAACCTTCTTGAGGGTTCCATTCCATAGCTATAAGATGGGGACAGTAACAATCTTGCTCCCCTCACAACTTTGGGGGGAGCATCAAATAAATAATGCAATTGCAAATGCTTTATCAGGTATAGATACTATACAAATGCAAAGGTCTCTTTGAAGAGTTCTTATAATGGTAAGAATTTTTTGAACTATGAACTTTTGTCAGTAACATTCAAGAAAATATAAGCAACAAATGTATAAACATGTTCATACTGATAAGAGAAGTGTGTAGAATTTCTCCTTTACCAAGAGAATTTCCTGATTTTTGCTTGGGCTTGAGTTTAATTAATATGATGTATTTTGTAAGTATTTGTGATTTTCTATACCTTCAAAATGCCAGTAATACAATTCACGAACAAGTACTTAAGCTGTGAAGGTCCACTGAGTGCTTTAATTGCTGAGAGACACAGAGCACTTGAGAGAGGGTGTTTCTTACGTGCTCTTCTCATAGAATTGCCTCAGTGCCTTTTGCATATAGGAAACAGAATGATTTGGGGAGGTTTGAGGGTAAAGATCATATAATGGCTCATGATGAAGTGGGAAGTAAGATTTGGAGCCATAAGATCTCAGAGTGGTTCTGATTACACCATTTACTGGCTGACTGACTGACTCTGGGCAAACCATGCTTGATATCAGGTTCCTCCTCTATAAAATAGAGATTTTTTTTGACAAAACATTGCATGGCTGCTGTGAAAAAGAACTGACAATTTTTTTTCATAATTACAGCTTTCTGTAGAAATATACTTTTGTGGCTATGCTAAGGTATTTGAGGAATATGCTGAATTGAACAGGAAATCACTAGAAAATTCTTATCTTACAGGACTTTACTAGTACCTCATCCCCTTTTTTAGCATTATAAATGCACCACAAACATGTAAAGTATATAATACATCATGCACAAAAAGATAACTATTAGGTGTAATTCAATGTCATTTAGTGTATGGTAGATTTTGTCTAAATATATGTGTTTTTATTCTTGGCTTTATACTATAGGCTATATGGACATCTTTTAAGAATAATTATACAATAATTCAGATGTAAAAGGGGTATTTTTTTACCTGAAATTCTATAATAGACAGTGCACTTCTTTTTCTCCCTTTTTGCCTCTACATCCATAGACAAAACAAATCCTAAGTGACAAGGTGTAAGTACTCTCGTCCACACTTCCTGTAGCTGTACTTGGGGAAATGCATTTTCAGGAACAGTTTACTCTGATATTTGTTCCCACAGAAACAGAGTTGAACTCAGCTTATTTTTCTGAAAAGGAACTGTTTGCTCAGGTTTTTTAATAAAATGAATTACAAACTTCTTGTTTACCTGTAAACAACATCCTTTTATGTTATCATAATAATTAGTGAACATTCTTTAGTGTTTGAAGGAGGCATTATAATAATCAGTCATACATAGCTACATTTACTAATACAGACTTATGGTAAAATACACAGGATTCTTCATTTCAAACACCATTTTAGCATAATAAACATGAAGGTACAAAAATTATAAGATTGGAGAAATGAATCCAATATTGGATATTTAGCTTTTATTCTGATGGAAAATTTTAAGATCATTTATTGGTTTTCTTCTGTGGAAGAGGTTTTGGAATCTATAGTGCCTGTAATTAGGAGTATAAGACATTTGGGCAGTTTATTGTGTTAAGAGTAGAAGACAGCATGATCAAATGTCAGAGCTTTATTAAAATGTAGTATGGGTGGTTGATTAGATAAGAATTCAGAAAATTAAACTGAAAAACAAGATCCTACGACTCATGAAAGCTTCAATGCCAGTTTGAGAAAATAGATATGACACAGATTATAATTATAATTGTGCCTATCCATCTGGATCCCTGGGTGAGTTCCTCATCCAATTATAGCAACACTAAAATTATATAGTCAAGTAGAAGATAAACCTAAAGACAACAAAAGGTTAGATGACTATACTAACGGGTGCTTTCCTGAAATGTTTTCTGTAGAGATAAGGCATGCTCCTTAGAGTTGAATGCATAAAATTTTCTCTGTGCAACTATTCCCGAAATGAGGGTTATTACAATGTAGTCCCCAAAGTTTATTAGTGGGAGAGAGTTGTTTGGTAATAATCAGGAAAAATCCCTTTGGAAGATGGATTTCTTGTTGATCAGGCCAAATTAAGAGCAGTGATTTATGATCATGTTTTTATATGCTTTATTACATTTGCAAACACTGTATACATAATTAGTATAGCAGTCACTTCTTTTTAGGGGATCCATTTACTGTTTTTGTCTAAATGACATAATTTCACTTATCTAATCTTACTTTTTATAGCAATCTTATAATTGCTTAACTTTTTCTTCCAAGAATTCTTCATAGTTCATTTGTAAGTGCTTAGTAGTGCCGGAGCCATTTGTCTTTTTTCTTCCTTGGTAAATAGGGAAAAAAAGAAAAACCATTTTTGATTGTTAGGTTTTCTCTGTATGGTTATTATTTAGATGACTACAAATTCTTCCAATCTTTGCATCCATATCCTTACAACGTGACATTCTAGGGGCTAGTTTATGTCCTCACTCTTAGAATATGGGTTTGTCATATGACTTATTTTGGTCAGGAGGACATTACCAAACCTTGTATAATGGGGGCTTAAAAAGTATGTGCATGTTAGGGCTTGCTGTCTTGTTAGTTTTGGAACCTAAAGACGATCACCAAGTGAATAACACAAGCTAACCTCCTGGAAGATGGAAGATGACTGAAAGTTCCTGGCTGATGGCCTACTGGCCTTCAGACATTAGTAAGGCTGTTCAACATACGCACTCAGCATCAAATGCACCAGTCTACCACAGTTGCACAAGAAAGCCCAGGGAAAATACCTGATAAACTTCCCCCGACTGAAACAAACACACGATCAACTAATAGAATCATAAGGTAATCATGGGTATTTTTAAAAGTGCCCACATGGTGTTGCTTATTTATTACTGCACAATAAATCATGCCCCAATTTAACTGCTTCAAACAACAAACGCTATCTCCTATGTATCATACATAGGAATCTAAGCACATTATTATCTCACTGCCTCTGGCTCAAAGTCTCTCTTAAGGCTGAGGTCAATGTGTTGGCTGAAGATAAAGTCTCAGAACTTGACTGTGGAAGGATACATGGCACATACAGACACGTTGGAAGACCACAAGTCCTTACTTGCTGTGTGCTGGAGCTATCACTTTCTTGCCACACCGGCCTCTTGCAAAACTACTTACAACAAGGCAGCTTGCTTCTCCCAGAGTGAGAGAATCACAAAGCATGTGAAAAGAATCCTCCAAGCCAGAAGCCACACTCTTTCTATAACCTAAAATTGGAGATGACAGCTCATAATTTTAACCAAATTTATATATTAGAAGTAAATCATTCAATCCAGCCTGTATTTGAGAGAGTGAGTTACACAAGGGCAGAGTATGACAACAGGAGGCAGGAAACACTGAGAGCCATTTCTGAGGTTACCTACTTCACATATTCTTAGTAAAAAACAGATTTTTGTGTAGTAATAGCAACAATTACTATGATAACAATTGTCAACCCATTTAATAGATCAACTACAACTTACCTTACTGAACGTGCTTCTGCAATCTTCACCAGTCAGTATTAGATCTTCATTTCTATAAGTCTTATCAGTGAGAATTAATTCACCTGAGTAAATACACCTCTCTGTGTGTCAACAATTCAACCAAAGTCTCACCTAAGTAACCATAACTCAATTCACTTACGCCCTAAGAATCCATCAATCTTTGACCTGCATGATCCCTCAAACTTTCAGTAGGATTAGCATTTTCCTCTCCTTAGAGAGACTGTGATTGAGAAACATTGTCCTCCTTCACTATGTTAGCAGTAAATTCAGCTATGTGAATTTTGTTTTTGGTATTAAGTGATAGTGCATCATCCTCTTAACAACTTAATAGGTGTTTTAAATCACTGAATCTGGGTAGTAGGTTGTTAGACAACAAAGACCAATTGATATACTGGAAAATAGATCCATCACAAGTCATGCGTTTTTTCATATTCAAAGTAGAAGAACCTTAGTTTATTTGACATGGAAAATGGAAAAAATAGATTGTCAATCATTAAAAGAAAAGATGGCTTTTGAAAGTGATTAAGATTCAAAGTTACTATAATAATGAATTTGCGTTAATTTGTGACTTTGCACACTGCATTTTATTGAACCTTTTAACATCCAGAGTTACAGATATCCCCAGTGTTTCTGATGGAGTCTGGTAAATATGTGCAGGGGGCTTGACCCTTCCTCTTAAATACTGAAGTCTTTGGTGGTGATCTTGGAAGACACATATTTTCACATAAATGAAGAATGATTTCTGAGAAGCTGGTATCTGGAAGACACATGTTAAAAACTGATTTATTTCCATGGTGAAGGGAAAAATCATTATGAGATTCTTGGGAATGTGCTACGATTAGGTTTATTTCGTTCCATGTTTATAGTCTTTAATGGTAAAAACTCCCTTGGTGTATATTTGGTTAAAGAATGCTTATTCCATGACATCTTGGGCTAATTTTCTTGAAAAGCCAAACATTTTAGATAATTCTGAGGTTTGTTATGTGCTGGTCAATAAATAGTTGATGAACCAACCTTAAAAGGAAGGAATGTGGCAAGAAGTACTCTGAAAAATAAAATTATTCTCCAAACCAATTATATGTATGCATACTGACTCTGAAACCATCTTAGTATATACAAAGAGCTAGTATTGAGAGATTATAATTGGAGATTAAAATCAAGAAGATAGAGTCTCAACTGTTGTAATAAAGAATTCTAAGTATAGTTTGAAAGAGAACAGAGAGTTTCTGCATTTATTTAAATGTACCAGCAATTTACCAGCCAAGCTTTAGAAAAATCAACTTGGCATATATGTAGGATAAAAGGTAGTGGAGAGAGGAGTAATTGGAGACTAGCATAGTCCTCAAGGTTATGGGGTCATATTGCTGTCATTTGCCAACCATGTGACTTTGAAAACATCTAGTAACTATATCCTGGACTCTGTATTCACAAAACAAGTTGAGGCTAAACTGTGCGATTCCCAAGGTCCTTTGAAGAATCTAAAAACAAAGCAAAACTCTTTGATTTTGTGGTGTTCTATGAAGATAAATTAAATTAATGTAAGAGTTTGGGCCACTGAAAGAGCAAAAAAGCAAACTTGGTGAGTGTTAATCAATAAAAGCCTCCTCTCTTTACTTCAACCATCTCCCAGTGCAAAAATCTGCCTACATAAAAACTGACAGATGGTCTTGAGTTTCTACTTCAATACCTCCAGCACTAGGTGACTCACTACTCTGACAGGTACCCCTGCATCCATTGCTGGGCAGCTTTGTGTTTTCATTTGCTTGCATGTTAAGGTAAAATTTGCTCATTATTATCAAAGTAACTCTCTGTAATTCAATAGTCTAAGTCCATCTTCTCTTTTGGATGTCTGCTAACTTGAGCCCAATCCCTTTATGCTAAACATTGCAAAGTATTTTTAACTATTTTCAGAGAATGTGATTTTTTATTAATTAATTTACCAAATATTTATTGATCACAAGAAGCATTTCAATCACTCTCTTTAAACCTTTATTTTTGTTAGTACATGTTTGTAGTACATAGCTATAGCACTCATCATGGAGTGTTGATACATGCACATAATACATTTTAATTATTTTTTCAACCCCTTCTTCTCCTTCCCTGTCCTTTCATCTGTTGGTCACTTTCTCTTTTACAAAAGATCTATTTCCTTATTTCTTATTATATACCTTTTATTTTGTTCTTTGATTTATTTATACTTTGGGTTTATCATACAAGAGAAACCACATGATATTTAAGCTTGTGCATCTGATTTACTTCACTTAACATTATGGTCTCAAGGTGCATCAATACGATGACAGATAATTTAAATTTATCCTTCTTTATCATAGTACTCCATTATGTGTGAATAGCACAGTTCCTTTATCCACTCAAACTGTTGAGAAAAATATAGGACTTGAGCAAGATTTAGTTATGAATTGTGCTGCTATAAACCTGGGTATGCATACATCACTGTAATCTGATGTCTTTAATTCTTTAAGAAGATACTTAGATGGGGAATAGGTAGGTCAAATGAAATTTCTAATTTGGGGAATCTTCAAACTGATTTCCAAAGTGGAAATCAGCCACCAGCAATGTAAAGTCAATTTAATAAAAATAATTTATGACAAAGTTACTACCAACATCATATTAAATGGGAGACGCTAAAAACTTGTCCTCTTGTACCTCTAAAATCAGGAACAAGACAAGGATGTCCGCTATCATTACACTTGTTCACTATGGTACTTGAAACATTAACCTGAGAAATAAGGTAAAAGGAAGAAGTGGATATGATAAATATAGGAAAGGAAGAAGTCAAATTACCAGTATTTCCAGAGGACGTGACTTGGGACCCTTCAGTATCTTGAACATCTGGAGTGGAAGAATCACAGTTGATGTGAGTCTCCAAATGCTGCTGCAGCCTCCACTGGCTCTTCCTTTGCAGGTTCCCCTTCCCATGTTGGTTGGTGGAAAAAGCACAGCTGAGACACTTTCCCTTCAGGATCAGAATTGTATTTCTCCAGTGTACAGGCTGAGGAATGACTCAGGAGTGTTCTGTGAATTAACAGACTGACTGGGAGCAAAATCTCTCATTCCTACTGGTAAGGGCTGCACCGAGACACACCTTGCAAAGGAAAGAGTGATTTTTGGGCTAGTGACTTCTTCTTAAAAGTGTGTGTGTGTGTGTGTGTGTCTGTCTGTCTGTCTGTCTGTGTGAATTCCTTAATGATTGAAGATCCTGGACTGGATCATTTCTTAGCACTCCCTCAATCAGCAAACTATTAAATTCAAGCAGATCAGCACCTGAGTCCAAAAATCTTTACCCCACTAGTAAGTCCCTTTCAGTACTGTGATAGGATTGAGAAGAAGGAGCTCAGGCTCTCTTCCTTGCAATGTAAACTCACGTTAACTCAGGGCTGAACACCCCTTGCTAAGTCTCAGGGATTTTGAGCAGTCTGTGGCCTTCTAGTCTCTTCTTTCTGATCCTTAGATTAATGATCTCTAGTAAATCTTGTGGAATTCACCCTCATCCCTCTAACCCCAGAGATACTGTACACACACACACACACACACACACACACACGTTTTCCTCCCAAATTTCTTCCCTTTGTTGAGGAATTAGGTCTAGATTTTAACATTAAATCTATTTGCTCTTCTCCAAACCATGTGAGTCATGTCCTCCCTAATTACTTCTCTTTGTTGAGGGATTAGATCTTGATTTTAACATTAGATCTATTTGCTCTTCTCCAAACCACATGAGTCAAATTTTTCCCTAGTAGATTTCCAGGGAGCAAAAATACTCATTCCAGCCACCTATCTCTTATTCAGGAAATGCTACATGTTCTTAACCCAAAGGACACCACAAATATGCCTGCCAGCTGAAGATGAGGTCTGGAGAGAAGAGCTTAGGATCTTCCCAGGCCTCTGTGAAAGCTCCCTCTTTGAGAGGATTCTCTCACTAGCTGGGTGCTTGGCTGCCATAAAGCAAGGCTGGGGCTGGGACTGAGGTTTGTGGATAGACGTCTCTAAGCTCTGAGCCCAAAGTGTTGGTAATTGCTTTGTGAAGCTGAAACATACAGTACTCAAAAACTTGAAGCATTGTTGCTAAAAGTGGATTTTGGCCACTGAGTCATCTTCCTGCCCAGCATGGCAGATTGTACCTCCAATTTCCAGCAAGCGCAATGGGTTGATGCCTGCTGTTGGCAGAAGTTGCAAGATGGCTGCTGGCAGTGGAATTTACTTAGGTCAAACTGGAGAGCCTCATCCAAAGACTAGGAAGTCTTAGGAATAGTTCACACTGTTTATCTCTTGCTAAGAAGCTGCCATACTAGTCAACTGGGGAAATAGGTAGGGCTTTTGTTCATCATAAAGCCCTGCTTTTCTTAGTACAGGTTGAATTCCATCATTTGAAATGTTTGGGATAGTTCTGGATTTTGAAATATTTGCATATATTTAATGGTATATTTTGGTGATGGGACGTACATCTAAACACAAAATTCCTGTAGGTTTTATATATGCAATATATACATCAGCAAAAGGTAATTTTCTGCAATATTTTTAATAATATTGTGCAAGATACAGAAATGTCCACCTGTGGTGTCATGTCAGAGTTCAAAAAGTTTTGGAGTTTGGATTTCGGATTTTGCTCAGCCTGTGAAAGCAGACTTGATTTCCTCTGAATGATATGCCTTCCTGGCTATGAAACTTCATGATGAATATCTCAGTCTGCTAGGAAGAACTGATTAGCATTTACTACATGCCGAACACGGTTCTACGTGCTTTCCAAATTTTAACCTTTGTAATCCGCAGAACAGGCTTATGGCAAAGGCACGCTCGGGAAGCCTGTTTGATAAATGTAGGGACGGAGACACAGAGCAGCAGGCTCTGAGTTCTACAGCGGAGCCACAGTCTGGACTTCCCGATTCCACTCTTGCCCCTCCAGGTACAGCCTCTGTCTCAAAACAGTGCAGTCTACCTTTTCCAGTTATGTTTTTGCTTTCCTGTAGTGAAACTGCAGTATGTACTCTTTCTGGACAAAATCTATTTCCCTCTACCTCTGTGTCTGCTAAGTATCTATCTCCATAAAATGTCCATCTCTGTGTCCTGCCTTCCTCTGTGTATCTCCCATCTATTTTGAGGAGAAACTCATCTCAAAGATACCATCAAAGCACAAGAAACTAACATTTTCTGAGTTCCTACAACTTCAGGGGTACTGTGTTGAGGAAATTCACATAGAATATTTTAGGGAGCCCTGGGTCTAACTTTCTGACACTCAATAGCTCCCTTTTCCAGATACCAAAGGGCCAGAGCAAGAGTTGTCTGCCAGGAAGTGATGAGTGGAGCTCTGCTGATGGCTTCACGAGTGCACAGAGGGGCCTCGGGCACAAGACGTGTTGTCTCATTTCCTGGGACTTTGTGTAGCTTTCAGGCCACTTTGCTGTACTTCGTATTATAAATGTTTGCATAATATCCCTATTATACGACTGCTGACATCAGGAATTGTGTCATGCTCCTTTCTTTCTTGGGTTGCCCTGCCCGGTCCTTTGTACCTATGACAATTAGCATATGTTTGGTAATTAAATGAAACTGAATGGAGGATCAGGGAGGCAACCTTTGTGGAGGAGGCAAGCTCACTCTTGCCAACTCTGACACTTCTCCCAACTTCCTAAAAAAGTGAGCTGTCAGTTTTCCTCAGTTGCTAAGCCTTTTGGGAGGGAAGAATTAAATTGGAACAAGCGGAAACGTGCCTCAATCCACCAGAGAGGAAGCTCCTGCTTTGAGACGTGACAAGTCCCCAAAATATGTGGTGTTGACTCTGATCACATGCAGCCGGTGCAGCTGGTGGTTGCACAGGCATGCGGGGACCAGCTCAGGAGCTGAGCTATCCTCATCAAAGGTGCCAGGATGCATTAAAGTGCCAAAACACAGCTTCACTTGGATAAGACACGGTTCCTATAAAAGAAAATAATTGGTTTGGTAACTTCCTTTTATATGCCATGCTTTCCTTCTCAATCACCCCAAGTCTGTTGCATGTCAGCTGTGTAAGTAATTAGACTGAGATCCCAAGGCACCGTGACTAGTCTACCACTGCTGGATCCTGAGTTCCAGAAAACAAGCCAAGTAGAACAGGAGAAAACATTCTCCTTTTTGATTCCTTTCTCCTGAAGTAGAAAGTTGAGAGCCATACAGATAATCCAGCCACTCAGGCTCTGCAGCTATAGCCTGCAGACGCTCGCCCTCTTTATCTTGCCCTGATGCAGATGAACTGAAAAACAGGAGTTGCTTTAAAAGACATAAGCCTGATGATATGATCACCAATAATAATATATTGGAGGGAAAAAAAGGAAGTGCTTAGCTTACATTTTAACTCGTACGTAAGGATGGATCTAGGACAACCAAGGCATCCTGACTGGAAAGAAATTGGGTTTGAATTAATCAAAAAGCTGAATGTGTGAGTAAGCATGTTGCAGGGAGAAAAGTGGAGGCAAGACTACCGGGAGAAGAGCTATTGCAAAAAAGTTCTAAAAATTGTTAAGGCCACCCTATGTCAATGTTATAAGGGATAGCAAGGCAAGAACCAATCTGAGGAGCACTTGGAAGTTACTAGGAAAGAATTGGTAGTTGATTTGAAAAAACTTGACAAGTAATCAAGGGTAGTGGGTACTGAAGGTGATATAGGGGAAAGAAACTCCCAACCTGCTAGATGTCCTGTATGAGTTCATGTTCTCTAAAATCAAAGAATGAATTTTAGGAACAATGGAGGTTAAGAGCAGAATAGGTTTATTGAGAGAAAGGAAACTTCTGTTTGAGAGAGACAGAAGTGGTCCCCAGTGGGTTGCCGAGGACCTTGCCTTTTCTAGGGATTTTTATAGAGCAAAACCACGAGGTAAGGCGGGTCCAAGGTGGGGAAGACATGGGAACTCACAAGGTGGGCATGAGGTGAGACAGAACTTTGGTCAACCAATAAAATTATGAGTGTAATTGCTCAGGTAAAATTGATTAAATTGGGATCAAATGGAGAAGTGAATCATGTAACAAATGGGCATGAATACAGAACAGGGGCTCTTTCTGTAGGGGGTTGGGTTAGTGGCTCCTTCTGGCTTCCTCAAGGTGATCCATGCCTATTTAGAATATCAGTTCCTGATGTTTATAAATCCTTAGGAAGTATGTGGGTGCATGTGTTTTATCTTTTGTCTTGAGGTCTGGCTCACAGTGGAGGTGTTTGTCTCCCTCACAGTTGCAAGGTATTGGGTCTTCTGCACTGGATCCTTCAAGGGTCCAGCCTTATCTGACTGCCTATAATATTTCTATCTACCTCAGCTGCCTATAACAAGGCAGGTGCTACCACCTGAACTACAGAAGCCAGAATCAGCAGGGAGCTTGAGGGAGAAGAGGAGAGAGAAGCTGTAGCTGCTTATGGTTGCTGGCTCCAGGTTCTGGGTAAAGTACTGAACACTCTATCTACTACAAAAAGGAAATAATGAGTGAGTTAGGGCCTTGGGATGTTGGAGTTTTACAGTGGTGAATGAATGCAGAGAAGATCATTATTAAAGATGGCAAAATGAGTGAAGGGCAGAATAGAGGACTCAGCAGAGCCTAGAGAACACAGATTGCCAAAGTAGTATGACCTTCTTTAGCTTTGTTCAGCTGCTCCCCTCTGGGAGTGAGAGAGCAGAATGTGGAGCCTGTAGGAAATAAAAGGAAAGAGAAAGACTTGCAGCAAACGTAAGGTTTATTTGAGATAAAGATCTGAGAGGGGCCACTGGCTCTGAAGTGTTAGAACAGCAGCTCTGTTACAGAGTAAAGGGTTTATATGGGGTGACCAGGTGGCAGAGAATGAGGAAGCTGGAAAATCTGTTGGGATCAGGTCATCTATCTTCATCTGTGGTTGCTGGTCTGTTTCATGTTCGTGTGATGTTCCCTGTTCTTCTGGAGCCGAAGGTCTTTTCGTCTGGAACAATTTGTTCTATAAACAGGAAGCAGGCCAGTTAATTAGAAACATTAATTGGTATTGTTACAAGGTTAAGAGAATGTGGGGAAGAGTCAGAATTCATAGCAAGATGTCCTTCAGACTTTTCCTTTCTGCACCTGTATTTTTAAAATAAGCATTAAGAAAGAGACTGCCTGTAGGGCATGATGCTAACTTCATCTGAGTTCTCTGCTTTCCAATGTCTGAGATAGTCATGCAATATCTATGATAGCCAGATACAGACCCATCTGATTTACCTTTGAAACTAATCCATGTAACTGCTAGCATAATCAGCATGAGAAAGATTTGAGAGGGCTAGGATTGGAGTCAGGGAGACTGGGGCAGAGGCAGTCCGTTCAAAATACAATGGTCTGAGCCGGGCGTGGTGGCGCAAGCCTTTAATCCCAGCACTCGGGAGGCTGAGGTAGGTGGAGCTTTGTGAGTTCAAGGCCCGCTTGGGCTACAACGCCAACGCAAGGCTGGCCTGAGCTACATAGTGCGACCCTGCCTCAAAAAACCAGGGCTGGGAGTTTGGCTCAGTGGCTTAAGTGCCTGCCCTGGCAGGCGTGAGGCTGTGAGTTTGATCACCGGTGCCGGAAAAAAAAAAAAAAAAAAAAAAAAAAAAATACAATGGTCTGACCTCAGACCTAAGACTATATTAGTTGAGGCATAAATCAGGATTTTGTGATGTCAACAGAAAGGCTTCATTGTTTTGTTTCATTTGTCCATGTTAATGTATGACTGACTCATCAAAAGGAAAAAAGGAAGACATCATTTTTAAGCAGCAGTATGACTTGATTGGTTAAGAACGCACATTGGTAAATCATTTCCTTAGGCTAGAATCTCAACTCTGCCACATAAAAATTGTGTGACCTTGGACAAGTTTCCCAGCCGGGTTGTGTCTCATCTATAAATGGAAGTAGTAATTTTAAATTATAAGAATTACATGAATTAATATAAATAAAGGACTTGGGGAAAGAACTCAATTAATATTGATGTAATTCCCATATATATTTACTCCAAACATTGTCCTCACCACAGAGAGTCCTGTTGTTCTAGGTATTAAAATCGGGTGACTGAAGTGTCTGTCTGCCCTGCGCAGCCCAGGCTTTGTGCGCATTCCTGTGCATTACAGCAGCAATCATTCCCATTTTCTTTGCTCAGGAAGCCCTTTCACTCATTCCTCACTTCCTGTAGCTATTTTGCAGTCTCTTTTTCTCCCCTGTATTGGCCCAAATCTATAGTGTAGTCTCTTGCCCTGATCCTCACAAAGTGTGTGTCTCCAACACAAGGCGATCTGAAGAACTTTACCCAAAACTTAGAGTGACAGAGTGGGAGCTTATGCCATAGCACTGCCACTTAACAAGGGCTATTCACTATAGTCCTTCTGCTTTTGAAAGCCCACTGGACATTCCCGTGATCAGGAATTTGTACCTGGTCACCTCTTTGTTACACAAGCCAACCAGCTGAGCTTTTCTTTTTCTTTTTAGAAGTGACTTCTTTATTTCTCTTTTTAGTCTCATCTTCTCATCTCTTCTTCTGAGGCTGCTAAAGCACTACCATCCTGTTTCTCCTGTATTATTCACAGCAATCACTTTTGTTTGTGCATTTGTTTGTTTCACCTCTCCATCTTCTAGAACCATTGGCTTTCAAAGTGTTTTGTCAAATTTAAAAAAATACTACTTTCCCTAGGAAAATGCTATTGTACATATTAAAATATGTTTTTCATCCTTGATGTATCCATGTCAACAATTAATGAATGTTACCTTGGTTCATGAACTTAGTTCTTTCAATAATTCTGGTAGCAAGCTGAATTGGATGAAAACCAAATCAAATTCAATGGTTTGGTTCATTGTTGACCTTATGAGGAGAATTCATTCACAAACAAAAGTATCTGATAAAATTTTGTTGGTGTATTGGTCAATATTATGTACCCCAAGTCCTCATGTACTTTTGATGGGGCTAAGTTTGGCGCTTGTTATTGACTTCTTGTCTAGCGCCAAGATTGGCAATGTGAGTGCTGTACCTGCCCAGGATGTAAATGAGGCGGGTCTTCCTCTTGCTTGCTTCCACCCTCTCTCACCAGCGCACCTTGAGCTGCCATGAAGAGCAGCCCCAC
Source organism: Dasyprocta punctata (assembly GCA_004363535.1). Classification (NCBI taxonomy): domain Eukaryota; kingdom Metazoa; phylum Chordata; class Mammalia; order Rodentia; family Dasyproctidae; genus Dasyprocta; species Dasyprocta punctata. Next base: position 71,302 of record RJWM01008757.1, read on the forward strand.
CATGCCATGCTGACTTGGGGCCAGCTAAGTATGGACTGAAACTCCCGAGAAACTATAAGAATAAACCTTTCCTTACCTAATTTTGGGCGTCAGGTATTTTGTCTCGGCAATGAGCGAAAAGTAACTAAGACAGTTGGTAAACTCTACATCAGGTGACAAATATGACCATGACCATCTTTCCCACACAAACACAAATGT